>BMAU01020558.1:637500-877619 GCA_019973935.1 Trichonephila clavipes | reverse complement strand
ATTCGGACTCCCCACATATATATATATATATATATATATATATATATATATATATATATATATATATATATATATATATATATATATATATATGTATGTATAATATTGTGTGTATGTATGTATATATATATGTGTGTATGTATGTATGTATATATATATATGTATGTATATATATATATATATATATATATATAACCAGCCAGCATATATATATATATATATATATATATATATTTATGAATGCAATAATACAATTTATTCTTTTTAATGGTGATGATTGAATTATCAATTCAAAATTTACTTTATTCCAATAATTTATTGAATAGAAAGATACGGAATGAAGCAGAAAGGCACAGGACTGTGTTTATTTTACCAGCCAAATTAAAAACATCTTAAGTAAAAACATTTGCATGCATACAAATGTGCATAACTTCGGCAAGTTTTACGATTTTGCAATAATTCCTCGAAAAAGAAAAATTATTTAAAATGTATGAAGTTTATACTACAGGATCAAGATGTAGTATGTAAAAGGTGAAGAAAGCATAGTAGCAAAAAAAATGAACGGGATACACATAGAACGGAATAAAGCAGAAAATGGCGTTAGTGACAGAAAGGCGTTGGCTCAAGGGGTAAGAGTTGGCTAAGGGGGAGAACAAACCAAAATTCCTCAGAAAGTGATATGACCTCCCGTAACTGTAATGGTTTTCTGACACCGTTGTATTTACCCTAAACACAGATTATCCAACAGCTCTTGAGGTATGAGTTTACATTCCTCAGTGAACATCTGTAGCTGTCTATGTTCTCCGGATCATACGATCTTATCACCAGGTGTCTCCCGAAAGCCTCCCACACATATTCAATGAGATTCAAATCAGGGGAACACTCTGGCTATACCATTTTAGGTATATCTTCATTTTCTAGAAGCTTCTGAGGAGCACGGTATTCTGGAATGATATATAGGCCATCCCTTGCCATTGTTTTCCTCAGACGGCCACTACCAGACTTTGTTACAACTATACCTATCATTTGGAAGGCTTTCCAAGCGATTGAAACTCTACTTTTGTCAATTCCAGCGCAATACTCTTCAAACTTGCCGAACACTGTACCCTTTGTAAAAGTATCCAGATGGTTTCTTGTCAACACTATGAACATAAGATTGATAACATAGTTTCTGCGGAGTCAGTTGCCTGCTATTCTCTTTTTTTTTTCTGGCATTCTTGGTAAAAACTAAATAAAAGGCTCTTTCAAAGCGAGTAAAATATAATCTGAGCCTGTTGTCAGCTGTAAGATTCCATTCAATTAAGTTTCATGTAACACGTGGCCCTGCCACTCACATATATGGAAATGATGGACATCTATCTTCAGCAAAAAATACCATGGATTGTATTCTATGCGACGGAGAGGCATGTCAATTTTTGGCCCATCGTTGTGACTTTCGATGTTTGATGCCAATAGGAGAGAAGCCAGACTGTATCCTGTCCTAAAAGAGCTAATAATGTTTGGGACATTGTCCGTGAGCGCAGTGTTTTCAAGACCCCTTCTTGCCAATCAGGAATAGACCTGATTGGCAAAAAGGGGTGGCCTCATTTATACTTCAAGGGAAGTGAAACACTCCGGCTCGGAAGTTTGAAAAGACGGATTTGAGGAAAAGGAATCTTTTTGGGTTTTTATTCGCAAACTGGTAACGTCTAGCTTTTACGTTGGGAGATGAGGTGAAAGCAGCCTACACGACAAAACAACGTATATGCTATAGCTGTATGCGTAAAGGCGAAAAAAGTTGAACTGTAATTAAATGATTTAAAATTTTCGATTAAAAATATTTCTACGTACAGCTGTATGATGCCTGGTCACTATTGATAAACCTTGGGTCTGCAAGTTAGAGATTCACTTGCATCTGGAAATACGTCCTTCTCATTACGTTTGCGTGCCATCACATCCTCTTTGATGTCATTGGGGTTGTATTTACATCTTTAGACTGCGATACCTTTCACGCTAATGTGCAGATTTTTACAGTTGGACCCGATTGAAAGAATTTATAGGGAACGAACATTTCATTCGTTAATTCAGAATTATTCATAATATCGAGGTTAAAAGAAAAATACAAATTTTTCGCACTTACCTTTTGGAAATTTTATAATAAGCAACTACACAAAAATATCCATAGCTAGAAATTACGCCTTTTTTATTTAGCAGATTAAAATACTATAAGTGAATTATTAGGAATCAGTTAATTGGAAATTTGAAATACTGACTAAAATAAATGTTTGACAATATTTCTGATTCCTGACTCTCGACTGAGTTCCTTTTTTGATTTCATGCAGAGAAGAAAATATATATTGCGTCATTTACATTCTGTTGCATGATGTATATTTTCACAGTTTCTAAAAAAATGACAAGCTTTAGAAAACGAAATAGTTTTGATAGAATTTTCAGACAGGAATTTCCTGTCCTAATCAAAACTCACGCGATAGATTACACTCATGACTCCTCTGCACTTGTAAATTCTGAAAATTGCCTGCACCCTTTCCCATCGAAATCTGTTGCTCACAAAAAAATCATAATCCATTCGGGAAAAAAAGGATATTGTCATTTGAAAAAAGATATCCAAAACTTTCTGATCCAAAATAATAATAATAATTTTTTTTTTGTTTGGCTGTTGGAATAATTCGGAGTTTATTATTCGCTAAATAGATCTTTTTTGCCTTCATTTTAGTCAGAAAAAAGAAAAAATTTGTTGAATCACGAAATTCATTAAATAGGGGCTTAGTAAATCGAAGTCCGACTGTATATATATATCAGCAATATGTGTTTAAAATTTCATTTATTTATAAAATTAAAAAAAGAACATTTACGAAAATGTTTTTGAAACATCCAAAAGAAAAAAAACTTATTTTTCTTATATGTAAAAAAATCTATATATATAATAAAAGAGATATAATAATTATAATCTTTAAGTAACTCTGCGGCCTTGCCAAAACGGCCAATGCACTGAACTCGATGACATCGTCAGTCGGCACTGGGCGTCAAGTGATCAAGAAGCCAAGCACGGGCATTGGATAAATAAATAGTAACTAAACTTCTTTATTTTATCTTTTTATTCTACGCTTTTTAAGCTTTCAACACCGAAAAAAGAGAAATATTTGGATAAAACAGCCCATTTCTCTCTTATGTATTTTAATTAATCTTTTCAGAAGCTTAAATTCGTAAAATGTAAATTATTTTTTAAAATCAAACATAATAAGGAATAAAAGTCACATTACCTGGTAAATCATCTTCACCAATACGGATGTCGGGGCAAATTGTGTTGATTTCATTCTCTGAAAAGAAAGGTACAAGTTTTATAGAAAGCAAGTTCTTTTACTAAGTTCAGAAAATAACATAAATTTATAAAGTAGAGCTTTTGCACTTTATTCAGTTTCCCAATGTTCTTGTTGATAAGAATAATAATTTAAAAATAATTCAAGAAGCAAAAAAAAATTATCTATTTTCTTATATGTGATGTGTCTATCAATTTATTCAGATGAGAGTGACATACTTTTTTTACTAGAAAATATTTATTCTCATTGTGATGTGTAAATTTTTTAAATCCCCAGACGACTTGAAATGGTCACAAGCATTAAAACAAATATTTCAGTCATACCCTCCCCCAATCCTCTCAGATAATTGTATCAAAATTTCAAGCGCTTTCATGAGGATTATGAAACATGTTTGTCAAGTGTCGTCCCATAATAAGATATACAATAGTTTGCAGAAACAGTGAATACCTCGAGATCAATTCTAACAAGTACTATTTTTCACGCAGTCATTCTAAAATGTTTATTTTAACTATCTGCATGCATTGTACAATCTATTCAATGAAAATTCTATCTATTTGATTTGTAACTAACTTTCAAAAAATGTGCTCAACATTATCATGTGTGGCGCTTTAGTGAAATAGAGTAACATATCTTTTATAGGATGGATATGCTACATACGAACTGATCAACTGAAAAACCAATGTCTACTAGAAGGTCTGTAGCTATACGCATATTGGATTCATTATATTGGCTCTCTAATAATACATATATTGTGCTATTACAAATTATTCAATCTCAAAGTATCATTTGAATATTACATGAGAATTGAGAAATACCAGTTAATATTAATTAGATCTTTCTCTCTCACAAACACTTAATAATCCTTGACAAACGGTTTCATTACCATGCATGGAATCTTAAATCTTGGAATCATAAATTAATAATATTAATGTGTAGTGTGACAGGGGCGTAGTTAGTTCTGTGTGGGCCCTGTATCAAAATTCTTTCTGGGCCCTTTAATAATAGATATGATAACCCTGTTAGTGGGACTGTAGTTACACGTTGGGGCCCCCTGTAGCTTGGGAGCTCCGTATCATTGATACGGCGGTAGCTACGCTCCTGGTATGTGAGTAAATTCTATTAAAAATTACATTAAAATTTTTTAATAAAAAATACAATGCTTTTTTTAATTGTCATTACATAAAGTACCTATAACATGTTGATCTACTTTAAATGTTATTTTAAGATGTTTTTCCCGAGATGGCTTCGAGGCAGAGTGCCCGCTTCGTAAGCGGGTTCGACCCCGACTGAGATTTTCTGGATGCGAAAATAGAAGACACTCATGTCATATGATTAGGTGGCATAGAAAATTCATGTTTTACAGCTTCACATGTCTAATATTCTTTCTTTAACTATATCAGCAGTGAATGTATATTAACGTCGCACTGTTCAGCTACACGAGAGCTTTTGGTGATGGACCTCGTCATTTTGAACCAGGGTCAAATGACGAGAACGACACCTGAGCTGGTACCCCCTCTCCTAACTTCAACTCCACACCAACGGGAGGATGTTTGAGTTCTAGAAAAATTTAACGTGCATTGCTCCCCTACACGGCGGGTCTTTAGTGATGCTGGGCTCGAACTCATGACATGCCCGCCATAATCTGATACCTTGACCATTGGGCTATTGCAGCCCTGGCTATATCAGCAGAGCTAAGGGGAAGATATTTGGTACTGTGTTTCCCACTTTTCTTCATTACATACTGCAAGACAAGAATAATGATTGTTCCAAATATAATTTTAAAAAAAAACTAAAATCTTATTACATATTTCTTCTGTTATTACCTTTGAGTATCAATTTGGCTCTGATACTCTGGGCAAAATTAAATCACGGCAATATTTTGCATCCAACGAGAGTTTGAACAAAAATTAATTCAGGCGTCCAAATTTGGTAACGAGGCCGCCACTAGATGGTGCCGTCATGACACATTTGAGGACGCCGTGTCTGCAAAGGCTAAAATGCAGCTCCATTGGGGGAAAAGATACATTTTCTGAGTGTGGAATGTGTTTCCCCCAATTCAGTGAGTCGAAAGACCACGGATTTATAATGGGAAGGAAATGAAGCGTCTCTGTTTTGCTGGAATATAATTGTGTTGCAAATGCTTTTACCATTCATCTATTGTTTGCAAAGTCAATTTGGGGGATCATGTTTACTGACATTTTTTCACAAAGATAGTTTCAAATTATCAGTGTTCTTGTTCGAGTTTTTATCGATAATTAATGCATCGGCACGTTAGCATTTGAGAATGCATCTGATTGAAATACACGTGTTGATTTCTTTTTGGATAGATAACGAAACAAACAGATGCATTAAAAATAAAAGAAAAATTTTAAACACTCGGGATCTAAAAAAAATTAGTAAAGCTTTTATAATTTATCTGTACAAATTGAGTTTTATTGTTATTTTAATCCATTCGGTGATTCTAGGTATTTACAGTCTAGTTGTGATTATTTCATGTTATGTAAATTTTACTATTGTTTCAATTCCTTTTCTACTCATCACGTAATTCACGCAAGATTTATGCAAAAAATGGTGAGCTCATTTTATCAGAACTTTTAAAATTTATCTACTTTGCAAAAAGTACTCCCCGAAAATATACACAATTATAGTAGCAAAACTATTATAATTTTTTTCAATTACAATCAATCAAAATGTATTTAATTTATAAAAAAAAATTCACATTAAAAAATCTCATTCTCATTAAATTAATCAAAATATAAGTCGATATATATTACATTTTTTATACGAATCTAAATCAATATTCAGATAAAATTTTGTAGATGTCTGTGGGAACTTTCAGTAAATATTTAATACTATATAGATTTCGACATTGCTTGTTGATTAATTTTTTTTAACTGTGAAAACTGATAAGTTTTTATTAAAATCCCTCCTGCATGAACATAGTGAACTGTATTCCCCATTGGTGACTCAAATAACTCTTAAAAGTGACCGGTACAAGATTGTGTGTAGTCTAGGTACCGTTTCCTCAAAGCATTAGCCTAATAGACGTGGCGAGACAGACTGGTTCCGCCCTTACGCAGACTCATTAGTTGTACACACCTGTCGTTTCTACTTTCTATGCTAAGTAAGTGGTTTGAGAGGGATGTGTAACTGCAGAGCCGCGACTAGGGCGTAACCTTAGTTGCCTTTATTTAAAAGCATCTATTAAATATTAGCCTATCATTTAGCAATGAAATATATAAGACGTTAGATCGACAAAGTTGTTTTTCATTTCGGTTCAAAAGTTAATGATTAATTTTGTTGCTTTATTTCTAATTTAATGCAATTAAATTGCATTAAAATTTAAGATGAATTGTGATACATCCCGCTGTTCATTACGTAGTTGAATTCAGTCAATTCTAATACTGAGATATTTATCACGAAATATGTTGTCATTTTTTTTCTAAATAATTTAGTTTCAGGCTTGTTCAGAAGAGTGGACTAATTTTTCATCTTGTCTATATGTTTATATATATATATGGAACAAGTAGATTGGATTTATTATAACAATTAATTAAGTATTTTCATCTTCTTTTATGAACCTCTAATCGTCATTAAATTGTAGCTCTGAATAAAGATCGGAAATGTCATGATCCGAGACTTTTAAGGCGCTCAACCGGAATAGTTCACGGTCATTTTTTGCACCTGTGCGTAAATTAAATTTACATATCCTTTTGAACAAGTCAAGTGTAAATTCATTATGAAAGAAGTATTTCAAGAGCAGATTCTCTTGAGATTTATACCTTAATTTACATTTTTCTTTATTTCTTACCATCCTATTTAAGATAAGTTTTAGTAACGGAATGCCTTTTATATAATAAGTAACTTTTTACAAATGGGTTTTCCCAATGTTAAATCTTGATATTGCTTTTAGATATTTCACACGATAACGTCAATCAATTCATGAAATTTATGGTGTTAACGTAAGCTAACATAAATAAATTTGATTATGACCTAAGAAATTACAAACATGTTTTACGTTCTGCTTAATTTGAGAATAAGTACATCGGAACCAAGAAAACAAATTTTTCCTCAGCAAGAAACAATATGTGTGGTTATTTTAAAATATTCACTTATTTCCTGCTTTTTTTAAACTGTTACGTCTGTACAAGATCTGATTATATAGGATTCATTCGTAATAATTTCTACTGCAAGTGTAATACATATAAATATATGCATCTGATTTTACAACCTAGATTATTTCATTCATTAAATAATATAAACTTTGCGTGTGTAATAAATTGAACATTTCGATATTAAGTACAATTTAATATCGTAATTGTTGAGAGGATTATTTATATTTTTAACGGACTACGATTTTTTTTTCAGATAAGTCAGTTTAAAATTCATACCATAAATCCTATCTCGTTTTTTTTTTAAATTTTCTCTTATTTAAAAATTAAAATAAAAAAATTATCTCACTTAAATAAACTATTTACATTAAGGGGAAAAAATCTTACTATCTACGTTATTTTCAAAATCAGAGTCAAATGTTTCGAGGATATTTCTTGAAATCAATCAAAGGAAGATTCGAGATAAGGAGAAAGAAAGGAACTGTCCCTAAGCTTGGATTATGAGGGGGAAGTATTACAGTGTATTTGGTGTTGGAGGCTGTTCGTCTCCTGTGTGGGTGAGGCTAAGTGGCCTTCTTGTGACGCTAGCCTTGAATTCCTTTAAGTAAAGTGCAGTTCAGGGGGACAACTTTTTTGACGACTGAATTGTTTCACTCTAATTGCGGGCAGACACGCCTGCGCAATCTCATTCCACTGATGAGGTAGAAAGGACAGGGGGTGACAAACGGAAACTTGAAAAGACAAGGGCATTGACAGAGTAAATATAGCTGGTATTTTTATAAGAAAAGGGAAGGTTTACATTGAAGTAAAAGTTTTCTGGGGTCGAGTTAAAATGAAAAACATCGATGTATAAAAAATAAAACGTTGGTCTTTCAAGATCAGGTCAATTGTGGTTTGCAAACATGAGAACATTTCATTTGGAAATTCTTCCCTCTTATTTACTAACACACAACATATAAATAAATATAATCATACCATACAGGCAGATCGATAAAGTGTTCGTATAATATACGAGTGTAATACTGTAATGATTATTTTAATCAAAAATATTCAAAACTATTAGGTTTTTAATAACTTATGAAATAATTTCCATAACTATCCATAATTTATAAAGACGATTAGAAACATTTTCCAGCAGACAAAACATATTTCAGGAATGTAGTCTCAGGAAATGGTATACATTCAAAACTATTGAAAAGCAGCACTAATGCTAAAATTGTTTTTAAAAAATATTATTTCCTCTTTTATGTTTCAGAATTTATGTCAGCTTCTAACCAATGCTCATTCAATTTTATGCGCCGTCTGCCATGTGTGTGCCTTAAGGTTCCCAAAACTTGGGTCCATATTTTAAATGTGTTTCCTCATTTCACTATTTCATTTTGAATTACAGAGAATGTTATAAAAAATGAAAGTCGCTCACAAACGAAGCATAGAAATTGGCACATATGCTTATCTCACCATCTAATGTTCGTCAGCCCTTTAAATGTGTAACCCATACTCGTGAGTAGGCTCACGTAATCAGCACTAAAATGGGCCTTTTTATTTCCAAGTTTTGGTAGAGGGTTGTAGTTTCGAATACTTTCTGCTTAGTATTTTTCAAAAAACTATAAAACTAAGAATGCAAATTTTCTTCATTTTAAACGCTCAAATAATTTTTAACATCCAACTAATTTCTTTAAAGCACACAATTTTTTGAATTATTACAAAAAATATATTCAATGAAACATTTTCAAGTGAATTGATGTTTTTATATATTAATAAATACGTAAAAAACGCATAAAATGCAAATATCAATAATACGCTAAAAAGTCATCCAATTATTCGTTTTATGAAATTTCCTTTATTATATTCAGAATAACCAATATCTATTGCTATTATAATTTTTAAAAAATATCTATTAATCTAAACGTTATTCCTAATACTTGGAACGCTTATCATTTCGTATACTTGAACTGCGTCAAGACAGAAAATTCAAATTAAGAGACAATATTTAAAGAAAAAGGCGGAAGTCATGATTCCTATGTTTATTTAACAACATCGTTGGTTTGGGAATATTTATAAATGGGAGTTCTATATTCGCATATTATTGTCAAGACAGTTTTGTCTTTTTTCTTTCAGCAGTCAGAGCTACTCTCAACAAGCACGTTTTCAATTATTTGATACATTTTCCACTCGGGGGATCACCTAGATGATAAACAAATTTCAAACAAATACTAAATAAGGAATGCATATTATGAACTAGGAAAATAGAGTAACACGAAAAATAATGCATTTTTATATTTATGCGCAGTAATTATACGTGATCATAATGAAATAAAATTTCTACCTGCTTAGGGAAAAAGGATTGATTATCCACGTCATATTTCCAAGCACAATGCAAAGGTTAATGGAAACGCACATAGTAATTTGAACCTCGTTCACATAACGAGGATGTTCTTAAACTGTAATTTCCTTACTTCCAGACTACATCATCGTGAGGGCTTTGAAGCTTGATAGATTGCACGAGCCCTTCTATGCGATGGTTGTTTGAAAGAAATACGAGTTGAAAAATAGAAATCCGACTTTTTGAGTTATTAGAATTCAGTCATAAGTCAAGAAATCTTCGTATTGGAGTATTTTAACCTTTTAATATTGTAGTGCGGTTCAGTAACATGAAAAGTCCTTGATTCCACCGCGTCGCTTCTATCAATTTTGTATTATCATTAGTAAATCACGTAACAACAAATTTCATTCGACATTTTTCTTTCATCCTCTCTATCTTTCCAAGTGGGGAAATAAGAGTTCTCTGCAGAGTAGTTGAATGGTCAGGGAAGCGTTGGGCATTAAACCTACCTTGAGTAAAAGTTGAATCTGCATAAGTTAATCTAATTAAGTGGAAGTCTGCTTTTACTAATGACCAAGTTTTAGGAAATCCTGTTTTATTTTTGGCGATTAAGGGTTGGATGGAAATGATGTAGCTCAAGGATAAGAAACAACAACAACATGCTTACTTTTATATATTTATAAATCAACACGTAGCAGGAAATATTTGACCTTTTGCAAAACGGGGAAGGGAACATACATTTCGAACTACTCATTGCAACCGACTAAGATTGACAGGAAATTAAATTAAATTAACCAAAGGATGACACATGCTGAAATTACTTATCATATTGAAACTCATCATTACTCATTTACTCATCATTGAAATTACTCAGCATTTTTTTTTAGAAATTTAATTATTGTCGATAATATGATGATTTTAAAAACAATTACCCTTATACCAATATTTTTTATGATTAAATAACTTACAGTTTATGATATTAAAAATTTCGAATGAATATAGATATATCTGTATATATTTTAATTTAATTAAATAAATTCTCAATTTTTTAAAAATGTGCAACTATAAAATAGTATATTGATCTTATTGAGTTTTTGGAAGCATATATAAAGTTAAGAATGTTGGCGTGGTGAGGTAGTTTCAGTTCAGGTATCGTCCTCGTAACTTGAACGGGATTCAATATTTCCAAGTTCATCGCATTAGACCTGATGTCGCTGTATAGTGTGCGACGTTAATAAACACTCACTGATAAAATTAAGAGTGAGTGAGTAAATATTAACATTGCACTATTCAGCTATTTGAGGGCTTTTGGCGATGGACCTCATCATTTTGACTCATGGTCAAGTGACGAGAACGACACCTGAGCTTGCATCCTCCTCTCCTAACTTCCCCACCACACCCTGGGAGGACGTTTGAGCCTCGACATATTTAACGTGCATCAGCCCCCTCTGCACAGCGGGTCTTCAGTGGCGGTGGACTCGAACTCATAACACTTCTGCTACGAGTCCGTTATCTTGACCACTAGGTTACCGCGGCTACAATCAAGTTGAGTCTTAAGTGTCAATTCAACAGCTGAATTGACTTGATTTCATTAATGTCACCCTTTGAAGCAACTCGAGTAATTTTGAACCAGGATCAAATGATCCCGATCTTTCCTTCATTAATAAGAGAACCTAAAATATTGGCAAATATCAAGCCCTTCTACACCAAGCGACAGAATTTTGGCGTTTGCGATCGCTGAGTCTTGTAACAAGTGAAGCAGCGAAACTTTAATTTAAAGTTGTTTCAATGAACTTTATATATATATATATATATATATAATTAGCTTTTACACTTCAACTTAACAGAATATTTAAACTCTTTATTTTTAGTATTTATTTTTTTAAATGAAATAATTGTCTTAATTAACATCAAGTGTCTTAAGTGTTGCATTACTGAATATTTTAATGCTTGTTAAATACTACCAACTTCCATTTCCTTGTCCAGTAACACTTGAAATTAAACATTTCTTAGTTATTTTGAAATAGGATCTTTTCAAATTGAAACTTTCAAAATATAATTAAAACTATGAAATTTAAGGCACTGCTTTGTGATAAATTTTTGCAACACTCTTTGAAAGAGAGAATCAATTGAAAAGTTTAAGTAATAAATTAAACTTAAATGAGTGGTATTTAACTTCATTGAAAAATTTACCTACATTTCTAGACAAAGAAGACAAAAAAAAATTAGAAAAGAATTTTCACACTGGTGATAGCTCCTCATTTTAGATTTTAAAAACGACACACCAATAACATAATATTTTTGTATCATGGCATATTGTCCAATTTTGTGCTGTCAGGTTATTTTAATTATTACTAATACTTCAACAGACGAAACTGATTTCAAACTACATGAGCATTTTTTCTGTATTTTATTTAAATGGGTATTAATTGCTTAAAATTTAAAATAATACACTGGTGTGCAAAACTTAAGCAACAGATTTTTTTTCTTTTCTTTTTGCTACAACTCCATGAGAAATCATCTGAAAGACACGAAGTTCAGAAATGAGAGACAGCATTTTGTAAAACGATGATGAAAGTATAGTTGCGCAAAAATGAATATAATGTAGATAGTAGGGAATCAAACAAAAAAAAGCTTTATTGAACTCATAGTATCGTTAACTATGATTGTTTGTCCAAGAGGAAGAACACTAAGCATATGTTTCTTAGTATGCCCTCCCTTTACTGAATGGTTGCTTCGTACCGTCTCTCCATACTCAACCCCAGATTGTCCAACAGTTCTTGTGGTAAGAGTGTCCATTCCTCAATCTGCATCTGGTGCTCCCAGTGGATGTAATTGTACCGCAAGGCGTCTCCCTAAAGAATCCAACACATGTTCTGTGGGATTTAAATCACGGGAGGACACTGGGCAATCCATTCGAGTGGTATCTTCACTTCCCAGTAGCAGATGAACATCAGCAGTCCGGTATGACAGTGCAATGTCATCCCTAAAAAAAAGGTATCTGCTCCAATAACACCTCCGAACATGGGGAAGGATCCCTTCCTCCGGTTATAGAACCTCTGTCGAAAACGTGGAGCTCAGTCAGCATAATGCCTCCCCATACGACAATTCCAGATACACTGTAACGGTCTCTTTCGGTGATGTTACTGGGATGAAATCAACTGGTGTTGAGAATATCTTGTGACACTGAAACGATTCTCCTCCGTGAAGAGAGAACACGACTCCATTGATGAGATGTGCAGTTTTTGTGCTCCACTCAAACGGTTCCACCGATGGCCAACTTTTAATTGGATGCAGCATTCAGGGCGGTGGGCAAATAGGCCATCTTTGTGAAGACGTCACGTAAGCCGTGACACTTGTCTCCCTGTTTCTGTATACAGTTGCTGAGTGGTATTGGGTTCTTATCGCCTTCAGGACGATATGTAGGTCATTCACTGCATTTGTTTTCCGAGGGCGACCACCGCCAACCTTTCTAATAGCTGTACCTGTGGTTTGGAAGGCTTTACAGGTGCGTGAAATGACACTTTTGTTGATTCCAAATTCAGCTACACTATGCCCCTCCTCCGGCTTTCCGATTATTCTTCCACATGAGAAGTCATCCAAGTAATTTTTCTTCGCCATATTTCACGAAAGAACTCACTTGTACTTGCAGCGAATGTCTTTAATTGCGCCCCCTTTTATTGTAGTCTTGAGCTGCGCGTGCTGACCACACGTGTTTTGAATACACTCTCGTCGTCTATGACGAACGTTTTGTTCCTGACATTTGCATACCATCGCCTTTCTACTGAATTGCGTGTTCATTGTACTGATCGCAGTAACCATAATATTTTTCTGCAGTTATCTGCTTAAAATTAATATTGTTGCTTTAGTTGACACACCATTGTATATTAAAAAATAAATTAAGTTGAGAAGAAATCAATTATCCTTTTTATTTGCTAAATATAAACCTCTTGAGATCTCGTTAAAACCTTTTTTCTGATAGCGCAATAAGTATTTAAAAAGTCTCAAGTATATAAATACTTTAAAAGAGTACCACTTATGAAGTTAATAAATAGCTTATAAGCAAGGAATTGAAACAAGATTGTTAGAACAGGGAAATCAGGGAGAAAATATAGCTAGATAAATTGTAATACAATCGTTTAAATAAGCTGAACTTTTCATTGATTAATATTTCTTATTTCTTTCTTTCAACTTCTCTTCATAAGTCTTTTTTATACAAAAATTATTAAATACTGAAGCATAACGTTTGGATGAGAGAGTTTTTATAACCGTCGCTCTCCAAAGCAACACGAGAGCTATTGGCAACGAATCTCATCCCTACATCCCCACTCTCCTAACTTCCATCACACACCAACGTGAGAATTTTGAGTCACGACAGAATTAACATTTATCAGCCTCGCTAAACAGCGGGTCCTAAATGGTACCAGGACTCAAATACGACTCGACAAACGCTGTTCACGAGTGTGTGACCATGACTACACAGCGGGTCTTAAATGGTACCAGGACTCAAATACGACTCGACAAACGCTGTCCACTAGTGCGTGACCATGACTATACAGAGGGTCCTAAATGGTACCAGGACTCAAATACGACTCGATAAACGCTGTCCACGAGGTCGTGACCATGACCATTAAGCTACCACGATCCCCATAACATCTTGGAAGATGAGATATGTTTGTATCAGCAATAAAATTTTTGTATCAAGAAAATGCTCCTGTATCGCAATATGATAGCTTGAATGAATTTGCTTCATGACTTTTTGCCAGAATGGTTCAATGGAAACTACTTAATTAATCAACATGGTTAATTAACTTATTTGTAAGTTAACTAACATCTATTATTAGTAACTAACATCCATTATTAGAAAAATTCTCATTTATAATTTTTCTAATCATGGATGTTAGCTTTTTGAGTAGAAGATTTTTTACAAGATATTAACTTGCATTTCAAATATCAGAAAATTCTACTTGAAAGTTTTGAATTAGGAATTTAAAAAAACGGGTCCCATACTTTTAAATCAGCATCTAAAATATTTGAGGATATAAAACTTTCTACTTAACAATTTTCAAAGATGAATGTTTCAATTAATAATTATTTTTCAATTTTTCTTAAGTGACGAAAATGTGTGTGTGTGTGTTGGTAACATATTAAATATAATTACGGGAGATAAAAACAACGATTATAGTAGCATATTAAAACTTTTATACACTTGGGTTCTCGAGGCTTCTAAATTCAAAATACTCCTACAGTTTATAAATATTTAGAAAAGAAATTATACCCCCCACACACACATATTTTGCAGTGTTCAGGGGTTGCATACCAGACTTTGATTTTTAAATAGTAACCTTACACAAATCGTTTAGAAACGGAAAAATATATTATGAACAATCCATTTCATTTTTGTTAACCAACAAAAGTTCAAAAAATTACTTTGGTTGCATTAAAAAAAAACCTTAAAAGTAAAATGTAATTAGAAGTAAACATTGGGAAAAAATTATATATATAGCTGGAAAAGACGTTTTACAGATAAACCATTTGCTGCAAGTACAGTGCAGGACCTCTTCTGGTTTTTTTCGAGTATCTCCGGGTTTTAAATGAACTTTAGAATATAAGTTTTTCAGGTCATTTTCTTCTTCATATTAGGCTAAAATTGAATTAGATAAGTTTTTGAATATTTTAAATTAAAGACTATTAACTGCAAAATCTTATTGGACTATTAATAATTTGCTACAGCTTTTGGGTTCAAAAATACTTTTTGCCACTCTCTCTGACTTTAATATGACAAGAAGTTGCTCAATTCTCTAAATTCTTATTAAGGTATCCGACTACGTTCGGAACCGGGATTTTAAAAAGTCGCATAAATGGATAATTTTCATGATATTTAGTGTCACTTAGATTATAATACATGTATAAAATTGTTTTTAGGACATTTTGACAAAAAAAATTATTTAAATACAATATTTCGACAAAAATTTAAATTAGAATAACCTTTTTTCAAAATGTTCTCCTTTGGTGAAAAATGGTTCTATTATAATAATATTTTGCCTGTATATAGCTCAGACCCCTCTACAGAGGTTCAACTATGATTTTTGAAAAATTCACATTATTTTCAGAGTTATAGCCAATTGAAATAATTAACGGCATTTTTTTCTTAAAATTTCTCCCCTTTGTTGTCGTAAAAAATGGATAAACCCACTTCTAAGTTATATATTTCAAAAATTCTAATTGAGCCTCTGTACAGAGGTCTGAGCTATATACAGGCAAAATATTATTATAATAGAAGCATTTTTTACAAAAGGAGAATATTTTTAAAACTAGTCATTCTAAGTTCATTTTTTGTCAAAATATTGTTCTTAAATAATTTTTCATTGTAATAATATTCTTAAAACAATTTTATATACATTTTCTAATCTAAGTGACACTAAATATCATGAAAATTATCCATTTATGCACTTTTGCAAAATCACGGTTCCGAATGTAGTCGGATGTACCTTAACTTGTGTCTTACTCTTGTGGATATATTAACCGAAATAGATTTCAATTTATTTTACGAAAATATTGCTAAAGAGATATAATTTTGTCTAAAAACATGTAACTCTAAACAATAAGTTTTGAAATAATTTTCTTAGGTTTTTCAGTTAGTGATCTATAAAATCTGACAGTTTTTCAGAATATTAAGAATATTATGTAAACCTAACAATTCATTAACTGGTTTAGATATTTATAAGCCATTTAAAAATATAGGAGTTAAAAAATTGAAGCAAAACATTTTACAATATCACATTTAAAAATGTGACATAAAAAAGCAGAATTTAGTAATTTTCTTAGAAATATTGAAAGTTCAGTAAGCATCATTAAACACACTCACAATTCTATTTTGAAAAAAAAAATTGCATCTAAATATACACTATTCGATGGTTTGTATCCTGCATTTTCTTTAAAGCAATGCTTTCTTTTATTCATTTCTAATAACTTATGATATTTGCATCTAAATATACACTATTCGATGGTTTGTATCCTGCATTTTCTTTGAAGCAATGCTTTCTTTTATTCATTTCTAATAACTTGTGATATTTGCATCTAAATATACACTATTTGATGGTTTGTATCCTGCATTTTCTTTGAAGCAATGCTTTCTTTTATTCATTTCTAATAACTTGTGATATTTGCATCTAAATATACACTATTCGATGGTTTGTATCCTGCATTTTCTTTAAAGCAATGCTTTCTTTTATTCATTTCTAATAACTTGTGATATTATTTACTTTATCTTGTAAAGTCAATCATTTCAATGTAAAATGTGAGGGCAAAATTTCACGTTTAAGCGATCGATATGTCGATTTTGCGTGCCGTCTTGCTGCAAATTTTATATATCTATAGTAAATATAATATGTATTTTAATTGATATATCAGTTTATTCGTCAATATACAGATATATATTTTCTATCCACTTCAGAATTCTCACAAAGGTTACTTTTAAGGTGAGACAGACTATTGAATAAATTAAAGAATTTTTTAAACGGAATTGGATTGAAAATGAAATATTTAATTCTATGAAAGCTAATTTGTGCACAGAAAAATACTGTTGTGATATCTTGAACTCAATTTCTCCTAGAGCAGTGTTCCCCCAACATTTTTATCGCTTCGGACCGGTCACAATTTTACCACTGAGAGTGGGACATTAATTGCTTATATTTTAAATTGCTTAGAGATTTTATAAATTTAATTTAGTTCTATTTAAATATGCCTTTAAAATTAAATACGTCAAATAAGTGAATAGAAAGGGATTTCCTAGAAAGACCCAAAAGAAATACACCACAGTAAATAAAACGGAAATTGTTTTATGTTTCTTGGGGGCCCTGTACACCATTGAATTTCCGGACCGCCCCGGAGATTGTGGACCATTGCCCTAGGGCAGGGATGGCGAACCAATGACACGCGTGCCATTGACATAATATTTGGGCACGTGGATCGCATTTTTTCCCAAACAAAACGATTCGCATTTTTGTTTCAAGTGCGCGAGGAAGCACACTTGTTTATTATTGTCTTCAATCCTAAAATAAGTTATTTGTAATCTAACCTTCAACAGCAGAAGTCACAATAATGTTACTTTAATTTGAATTACACATAGAACTAAAACATTTACAACAATGCAGGGCAAAATGTACTTTTTTGTAGTAAATGAGGAGTTTTGACATTTGTTTTTTCCCTCAATATATAAACACAAGTCCAAATTATTTGACCTCATTAAACATTTCTTCAGAAAAAAATAAAAGTAGTTTCTGTAAAGGTTCGCCACCCCTGACCTATGGAATATCAATGTTTTACTTTCCAAGAAGCACACGGGTTTTTATTCCTTTCTTTTGGTTGTTCATTGCTGTAATACGACAAGACTATCAATTGACATGGGATAAATAGAGCTGAGTGAGTGAGAGTTCTAAAGAGTGTTTTTTTTCAGGTATAGAGGTTTCAGTTGGCATTACTTTCCAAGATGGTGACCGATTTAACAGCTGGCAAGTGATTTATTCTCAGTTTGATTTGGCAATTCATCAAAACGATCATCAAGCAAGGCGTAGATTCGTCGAATGGGCCCAAAACGAGATGGCCGTTGTTCCCGATTTTCATAAGCGAATATTGTTTAGCGATGAAGCGCACTTCGGGTTGAATGGCTACGTCAACAAACAAAACTGCCGCATTTGGAGTGAAGCTAATCCACAAGTGTATGTCGAAACACCGTTACATCCAGAAAAACTGACTGTTTGGTGCGTTTTATGGGCTGGTGGAATCATTGGTCCGTACTTCTTCAAAAACGATGAAGGCCACAACGTTACAGTCAATGGTGATCGGTATAGAGCCATGATTACTAACTTTTTCATTCCTGAATTGAACAATCATGATGTCCAGGAGCTGTGGTTCCAACAAGACGGCGCAACATGTCACACAGCTCGTGCCACAATCGATTTATTGAAAGACACGTTTGGTGACCACCTAATTTCACGTTTTGGACCTGTGAATTGGCCTCCAAGATCTTGTGATTTAACACCGCTAGACTATTTTCTGTGGAGCTATGTAAAGTCATTGGTCTATGCGGATAAGCCACAAACGCTTGACCATTTGGAAGACAACATTCGCCATGTTATTGCCGATATACGGCCACAAATGTTGGAAAAAGTCATCGAAAATTGGACATCCAGATTGGACTACATCCGAGCCAGACGTGGCAGTCCTATGCCAGAAATCCTATTTAAAATGTAAGGCCACAAGATTATCTTTCGAATAAAAAAAATCATGTCAATGGAATACTACATCGTTGTTTTACTGCAATTTAAATTTCTCTACCTCTCAAAAAAACACCCTTTATTAACATCGCACTGTAAAGCTGTCCGAAAACTGTTGGCGATGGACTTCGTCCTTTTGAATCATGGTCAAGTAACAAGGGCACCTGAGCTGGCCCTCCCCTCTCTTAACTTCCACACCAACGGGAGGACGTTTGAGCCTCGAGATACTTAACGTACATTGGTCCCTCCTGTACGGTTGGTCTACAGCGGTACAAGGCTCGAACTCATGACACGCTAGGCACGAGTCCGTGACCTTGACCATTAGTATCGAGGTCAGGCCTTTATAACTCAAGTGTTCCCAAGCTGAATACCAAAATCAGCCGTTTTATCTTGGGCTTCCTAATTTTTTTTAACATTTCTTCCACTGTATTACTTGTAACCTACTTAAATATATTTTTGTCAGTGACCTTATTTCCATGCATTTACTTTGAAGAAGTGGACCTTGAGGCTATATTCCTTGTAGAATTTGTATATATGGCATGCTAAAATTCATTCCTTAGGGAAAAATAAACGCAGTGGAATGTTAATACCTTAATTAAAAATACAACATCTATTCTGACGAAAGTTTTCTGATATTATTTGGCATCGGGTAGGATGGTCTCTATTTTCGTAAATGGAAATTTATATTATTTCAATTTACCATATTTCTATATAAATGCCTTTCTAGATTTCTTTCCATTGTTTACTGAAATTTTATATAAATGTTTTGGATAACATTTTTGGAAATAATTTTGGATTGAAAACACACTCTTTCGAAGTTATTTATATAATTATTTATATATTTTGACTGAGTTCTTCATGGACACCTAAGAATACGTGTACAACAGTTTAAGAATCTCTACTGAGAAAAAAAAATAGAAAGAAGAACATGCGAAATTTCTTTTTTTGAAGCTTGCACTTTTGCTCTTAAAGAAACCGTGACGGTTGTCCGATTTTTAATAATGGCTGATCTTAATCTTGAGAAATAATTTCACAGCTGATTCTCGACTGCGAAAGTGAACTTTTGATCCACTGTCAGTAAGAAGAAATTCAGCCATTTTGTCGGCAATTGGTCTTGCATCATTTCCAGTTATAATTGTAGTGGCAAAGTTGCCATAAACGAGAAAATTGCTCGAATTATCCAGTACTTTTCCCCATTTTAAGGAGTGGTTCTCTCCATAGGAAGGAACTGGATAATTCGGGTCTATTTCTTTATATTCATCTGATAAATTTATATAATTGGAAAAGATTGGAATGTGTGAAAATCTTAACGTGTGAAACCATTTTATATTATTTTCCAGTAGAAAATTGCACATACCCATTAAAGTGGTATCGTAGTAGAATTTTGTAACTATACTTACGTGAAAGTGTTTGGGGCAGAAATAGGGGACAGATGAAACAACCAATTAAGACCTGTAGCGCAGCTGATTTCAATCTGAAAAAAAAATAACATAAATTTTAAATGTTGTGTATATTACAAACATAGAAAATAAATGACAAATTTTCGTCTAGTTCATAACTTGCACATAATGTATCGAGTTTATAAATGGATTGGAATAATACTCTTTTGGAGGTCAAATATGCACATATATTGTTATCTATTAGATCGATCAACTAAGAAAATGAACTTGAGTATGGAATTTTCGAATTTTATTTTTAAAAAAATCTTAGTCCTAACAAAGGCTGTGTTAAAATCAAGTACATCTGCTGGGTAAATCAAAATTAGACTTTCGGAAATTTTATAATTTGCTTTTAAAAATGATAATTACGTAAGAAATTTGGATGAAACTGAATAAAATTAATGAGTCACAAACTTGAAATGTTTTAGTAAATTTTATCCCTTGTTCTTCACAAATGATCTTAAGTTCACTTTAAAATAAATTGATTATTCGTAAATCAAACGTAAGAAAATTTTAGAAATTTAACTTAAATTTTCCTAAAATAATCAGGAAAAAAAATATTTTTTTAACACAATTTTGTTGATGTTATCTAAGATTCGCAGTTTTATATGAAGTTCATGCAGTTATATTAATCCAAAAGTCAGCAATTTCCCACATTAATTCTCATCAATTGATATTTTTCTTTAATCTGTTGGCAGAATTTAATTCGTTGATGAACACTGGAGTCAACAAAATGAAAGCAAAATTTGAACAGAAGTTGAGTTTCTTTTATCAATTGTCTGTTACAAAGAAACTTTGACTATTTTTAAAACGCCTATTTTATTGGCTGTCTACTTTAGTGAAAACGTATCTATAAAGGCTACAAATAACAATGCTACAAAACTTTCAAAGAAGGGAGAAATCAGAAAAGAAAAAAGCTATTCAATGATCGTCATTTTATGAAGAATGGATTTCTTCTTATTTTACTAGAAATAGGCAATTCACCATTCTTTTGAAAATTGTTTGCTTGTGTGTTTTGGTTTAGATAAACTTGCTGATGCAGAAGATACAAAATTCTAGTGAGTAATCTAAAATCATAAACTTAGAACTCTCATTTGGACATAATATAAGAGATGTAAAAAGGTATTTTATACCAAGTAGTACAACAATCAATTCCCAAATATTGCTTAATAATAAATAGTGAAAAGTTCCGAAAGAATAGCTCCAATGCAGCTTTTTGAAACCGAAGGAAATTTGACAGATAGAATTCATTAACTCCATTAAGAATGGAGTGATGAACAAAATATAAAAATTATATTCAATGAATGTCAGGAGATAAAATAAGGAAAAATAATTACAGTACACACACACACAGAAAACAGAAAAAAGACGTAAGAAATAATTATAACTTTACCCAACCAGGTTATAATTAGACAATAGAATAGATTCAATTTGTAGCGTTGTGAATAAGGAAAACCACAAAAAAGTTTCATTCTATTTTTGTTTAATTACAATCATCTGATACCTCAAAGTAGAGAGAACTATATTACGAAGAGTATAAGACTTGTTTTCATTTAACATTGAAATATAAGTTATAATGGATGAAAATAACATACTCTTTTTCTATGATAGGTGGCTTGCACGCAAGCAGTTAATGTAATGAATATCCCTTTGATATGCCATGGAAATAAACTTTATTTGATTTAAATTACTTCTTTTTACAAATTTTCTTAAGAAATATAATCCATTACTAAAGTTAATCAGTATAATTTATGAGGTATATTTAAAAATACCGGCAGAAATTTGAAATAAATGCAGCATTTATTTTCTACCAAGTGTTTACTGCTAAAAACAGGCTCTTTAAAAAAACATCTAAGCATACGATTCCGACACCTTTAGAGTATCAGTGAAGGTAAAGATATCAATATCACGCCAACACACAATAGATAAATGCACTGATGTAGAAAAAAACAATTAAGTAGCGGATCTTCTTATAACCCTTATAACAGCTGCGATGCACCATGGCACGGATTCAATGAGTTGCTAATATAACTTTGTTTCAACTATGACATCATGATTCCACATCTTGTATTTCCGACATTGTATTTTTTCCCTTCAATTTCAGTACTTCTGAAGGGGGAATGTAAAATGAGAAGCTTGATGGAGCAGGTTATTTGACATTGCCAAGAGGGGGTCGAAATGTTTTTGACATTCTATTAGAATGTTTTCCAAACCCTGTAGTTTCTTCAGCACTAGCATAAAGAAAGGAATACATTTAAAAAATTTCCAATAGCTTGAAGATATATAGATCTGCTATAACCAGAAATCATCAAATTTATTACCAGTAAATAAAACATTTTTTTTTATTATTTTCATCATTCGCTAAATTGATATTTTATTAAAATAAAAAAAAATATGCATCATAGGTGTGATGAAAAATTTAACTGAATTATTGAGAAATGCTGGATAAATTATTTTGAGTAATAACATTTATAAATAAATAGATAAGTGGCATAATATTTAATGGATATCATTACTAGGCCTTAGAAATTAAATATAATGGAAGAAAAGTTAAATATTTAAAAAATACGAAACAGAGAAAGTATGAGAAACGAAAAATACTTTAAAAAAAGGTATTTTAATTAATAGGTTTTTTTAATAAATATTATCATTCTCTATTAACTCTCCCAATCAGGCGCTTTGGGTTTTTATTTCTCTCTCTCTCACCCTATTTTTCTTTCTTCTTTGATTCTACATTTGAAAATGAATTTTTAAATCGTCATATACCGAAGAATTTCCCATCAGTTTATTTTTTTCTACTCACAAAAAGAAAAGAAGTTTAATGATAGATATACTTGATTTATCTTAAAAAGAAATAAGAAATGAATAATATTTGATTAGGCTTTGTACATCATGTAAAAATAATTATACCATCGCTCTCCAATCCTACTATGTAAATAGTAAGAATATTCGTGACCTAACCTTTCATCACATTGCATCTGTAAACAACAATTTGGAATATGCTTTTGATCGCAATTTGATTGGATGTTCATGAGATTAATTCTTTTTAGTCTATGTTTCATGAAACTGCTGTAAAGCTTATATTTCATATAAATATATACGATTATTAATATACCAGATGGTTTACCCGTTCTTCGCACGGGTGAATTGAAAAAATTAAAAAATACAGATTGAAGGATAAAGAAGCTTTTAATGAGTTAATTTTACGTGAATTGCAAATTAAACAAAAAAAAAGCTTTTTGCATATCCCAGCTGAACAAAAAGAAAGCATGTTTGTTAAATTTTAAGTCTGCAGATCTAATAGCTGTCAAAAAGGATTTTTTTCATTTATAACACCTAGTAACTCTCGTGTGGGTCGATTTTCGAAAACACCTTCCTAAGCTGATCTCTGCTCTGCAAAAGTAACACATTATTACAAATTTTGTGTAATGAACGCTTAAAATAGTGCAAATAATTTATATCTGGAAGTGTAATACGTTAATATTACTTTCTGTTGTATTTATTTTATGTTAAAATTGTAATATTTACATGCAACGCTGCTCCTTAAATTATAATGGCGATTCAATGGAAACTTACCGAACTGTTGCCGTTAGAGTAAAGTTAGCAACTGCCTAGTTACTTTTATAGCTCGAGCTTTATTAGAGCTTTGGGAATTATTAGACTTACGTTTTCGTGGCATAATTCTTAGTAGGTACTTTTACAAAACTTCTAAAAAATACAGTACAGTAGTTATTATTATTTTTATACTTAAAAAATGCAATACCTGTCTATTCAATTAAAATTATAGCGTTATAATTAACTACTAACCACAAACAAATTATGCAAATTTGTCCAAATGATGTAGCGTTAAAGATAAAGTTTTTATCTACTTTAAATACCAGAAGCGATAAAAGTATTCATTTTGATATAAGGATCAATTTGTTACAACCAAATGTTCATAGTAAAATCATAAAAAAATGTGGATAGAAATAAATTATCAATTTTTATTGTATTTATGGTTCACTATTTTGTCGAGAATGGCTTACACATGAAAATATTCAATAGTAGCTATTCAAATAAAGAGAGACTTAACACAACCTCTCCCTTTGAAATCTAGTTTTATTCTGAAATAAAAAAAAATAATCATTACATTGATCAAAGCAATGAATTAGGAGCCAGCCTCTGGCGTAGATAAAACAAACAGGGAAAGTTTTACTTGACACATAAAAGATAGATATATGCTGTCGCTGGCTTTCTTTGCAGCGCACGCCAGAATAGCTTGCAGATGGCAGAATAATTTTCTACTTACTTGACAATTATCATTATATTTTGGACACTTCACATAATATCTTTATAAATTATGGCCAATGAGTTATTCTGATGTATAACCTATATTATTGTAAACTTTCATTAAAATCCATTAAGTTGTTTTTGCATGAAAGAGTAGCAAACGTACCTACACACATAAAAACTTTCACGTTTATAATATTAGTTAGGATACTATCATTTTTCGCGAAATAAATGTTATTTACTTTTCGAGGAAAATAAAATTTAGTACCGAATGATTATACATGTTCTTGTTCTGTGTTCATATGAAAAAGATATACACGCAAATATAAACTTTTAAACCAAAATTAATTTTTTCTCCAACAAAATAGTTTTTATTAGCGGTTTTGTGAAATTTTTTTAACGTACCCTCAAAATACAATACCCCGAAATAACAGCATCAAATTTGTTCCTAGCTACAGGCATTTGCTGGAGACTATTCAGCTGAGTTTAAAGAATTTCTAATGTGTTCAATATTTTTATACTTAGCTCAGTAATTTGGAAATCCTATTATAAATTGATAATATTGTTTCTATGAAGAAGGTCTCTCTCTCAATGTTTCTACTTATTATAGACAGGGCTCAACGCATTGACACACACGTTTATATATATATATATATATATATATATATATATATATATATATATATATATACACTAGCCGTTACCCATCCGCTTCACTGGGTATTTCACGATGTTGTATATATGTATACTGTTTACATATATATTAATTATTGATATCTATCATTAAGAATTCGATTGTATTGAAAAATATATTTATAGCTGTTACACTCTCGCCCCTTGATATAAAAAGAACATAAATTATAATATCTAATTTTTATTTATATCTAAAATAGAAGTAGAAAGATTTTTTTTCGCTCAACCTAACCTAATAATCAAGTGGATTTCCACCAAAGCAACTTTCAGTGGATCTCTACTCCATAAAATAAACATGCGTGCTAAATTTCAAGTCTAAATCTAGCAGAGCAAAAACGGAATTTTTACTATCATTACCTCGTTGACAGCATTCTTAGTGGATTCCAATTCAACAAAAGAAGCATGCAAACCAAATTTTATTATTATAGTCTTAGCAGTTCAAAAACGAGAATTTTGTCTATCAATACGCCCCAATAACTTTCCCCGCTTCCCCCTGGAGTTGATTTCCGTAAAATCCATTCTTAGTGGAACTCTATTCAACTAAAGAAAAGTGCTCAACAAATTTCAAGTAAATGAGTTAAATTCAAAAACAGGAATTTTTCTATAACACGCCTTATTCCCTCACAACCACACTCCTTTGGGGGTCCGTTTTCACAAAAATCTTTGTAAAAGGAACTTTATTCCATGAACGGAACATACATTCTAATTTTCAAGCAGATGGTTCTATTAGTTGAAAAGCGGCAATATTTATCTATTACGCCCCTTAATTCCCCTCTGTGACCCTTGGGGATCAATTTTCCCCAAAACTATTTTGTAGCGATCTCTACACCATGAAAGGAATTCACTTACCAAATTTTAAGACTGTACGTCAAATAGTTTAAAAATGAAAATAATTATCTATA
Organism: Trichonephila clavipes; assembly: GCA_019973935.1. Classification (NCBI taxonomy): domain Eukaryota; kingdom Metazoa; phylum Arthropoda; class Arachnida; order Araneae; family Nephilidae; genus Trichonephila; species Trichonephila clavipes. The sequence continues at coordinate 851,286 of BMAU01020558.1, read as the reverse complement.
ACGCCCCTTAAGCTCCCGCAACGCCACTTAGGAAACGATTTTCACCAAACCCATCTTATGACAGATCACTACTCAGTTTTGGAATCTGCTAACTCAATTTGAAGGTTTTACGTCTTATAGTTTAAAAAAGGAGTTAATTGCCTATAACGCCCCTTAATTCTCCACAACGCCACTTGGAGTCGATTTTCACAAAATCCATTTTGTAGTGGATCTGTACTCTATGAAAACAATCCGCTTATCAAATTTCAAGACTGTACGTCTAATAGTTTAAAAATGGAAATAATTATCTATAACGCCCCTTAAGCCCCCGCAATGCCACTTAGGAAACGATATTCACAAAACCCATCTTATGGCAGATCTCTACTCAGTGAATGGAATCTGCTTACTCAATTTCAAGATTTTACGTCTAATAGTTTAAAAAAGGAGTTAATTGCCTATAACGCCCCTTATTTCTCCACAACGCCACTTGGGGTCGATTTTCACAAAACTCATTTTGCAGCGGTTCTGTACTCTATGAAATGAATCCTCTTACCAAATTTCAAGACTGTACGTCTAATAGTTTAAAAATGAAAATAATTATGTATAATGCCGCCCCTTAAGCACCCACAACCGCCACTTAGGAAACGATTTTCACAAAACCCATCTTATAGTGGATGTCTACTTAATGAATGGAATCAGCTTATACTAAATTTCGAGATTTTACGTCTAATAGTTTAAAAAAGGAGTTAATTGCCTATAACGCCACCTAACAGTTTACAACGCCAATTGGGAGTTGTTTTTGACAAAACCCATTTTGCAGCGGATCTGTACTCTATGAAATGAATCCTCTTACCAAATTTCAAGACTGTACGTCTAATAGTTTAAAATGGAAATAATTATCTATAACGCCTCTTAAGCCCCCGCAACGCCACTTAGGAAACGATTTTCACAAAGCCCATCTTATGACAGATCTCTACTCAGTGAAAGGAATCTGCTTACTCAATTTCAAGATTTTACGTCTAATAGTTTAAAAAAGGAGTTAATTGCCTATAACGCCTCTTAATTCTCTACAACGCCACTTGGGAGTCGATTTTCACAAAACCCGTTCTGTAAGGGATCTGTGCTGTATAAAAGGAATCCGCTTACCAAATTTCAAGACTGTACGTCTAATAGTTTAAAAATGGAAATAATTATGTATAACGCCCCTTAAGCGCCCTCAACGCCCCTTGGAGGTCGATTTTTGTAAAAAGCATTATGTACGGAATCTCTACTTTGCGAAAGCAATCTGTGTACCAAGTTTCACGACTGTACATCAAATAGTTTAGTAAAGGAAATTATTATCTATAACGCCCCTTGGGGTTCGAACTTTGCAAAATCCGTTCTTGGCTGACGTCTACTCCATGAAGGGAACTTACCTACCAAATTTCATCTCTGTAGGTTTAATAGTTCCGGAGATATCGTGATCAGTGAGTGAGTGAGTCGCTCTTTTCTCCTTTATATATATAAAAGGTGTTTTTTTTTTAGAGGTATAGAACTTTAAATTGCAATAAAACAACGATGTATTATTCGATTGACATGAATTTTTTTTATTCGAAAGATAATCTTGTGGCATTACATTTTTAATATGATTTCTGGCATATGACTGCCACGGCTGGCTCGGATGTAGTCCAAACTGGCCTTCATCGTTTTTGAAGAAGTACTTACCAATGATTCCACCAGCCCATAAAGCGCACCAAACAGTCAGTTTTTCTGGATGTAACGGTGTTTCGACATACACTTGTGGATTAGCTTCACTCCAAATGCGGCAGTTTTGTTTGTTGACGTAGCCATTCAACTAGAAGTGCGCTTCATCGCTAAACAAAATTCGCTTATGAAAATCGGGAATACGTATTCCGCACAGAACCATTATTTTCGAAATAAAATTGCACAATTTGAAAGCGTTGTTCAGGCGTGAGTCTATTTATGATGAATTGCCAAACCAAGCTGAGAATAAATTCTTTGACAGCTGTTAAATCGGTCGCCATCTTGGAAAGTAATGCCAACTTAAACTTCTATACCTGGGGAAAAAAACACTTTTTAGATATGTGTGTAGCGTAGTTGAGGCATATTTATGTTGTTGATTACTTATATGTAGATTTGACGATAGTTATTTATGATAGTTATTTCTTAATAAAGGGAGAACTTCTTTTGATTTCATTTTACTCTTCTTTATTTTCACATGAAACATCAAAGGCGTTACAACATTACAATAAGCATACGAACACATAAAATACAAAGGATTGCAGCTATTGACACATATTCAAGACGAGATGGAGACAAAAAAAGCTGAGCACAAAGGACTTTTGCTTTTATACCGGTTGTGAAGATCGCGTGTCTCCTTTGTTACATGAAATATGATTGGTTAGAACGGGTGGGAAAGGGATTTCTGATGCAATGTTACTATTCGATTATTTTAAGGACTAACTCGTTAGTTTTGAACCAAAGAATTAAAAGTTATTTAAAGAAGATTATTTAAAAAGAGTTAATTAAAAGGATACTAGAGGGAATAATTATATATATATATATATATATATATATATATATATATATATATAAACTACGTATTTCCAAAAATTAAACCATTGAAATTATAAAGAATACTAAGCAAGATCTTATTAAGTAATGTAAATTCACTATAAATTCACCCACACACATACACATATTTACATCTACATACACTCCAAGAATTCTACGTGGTCGTGGTAGCTTAGAGCTCAAAGTAATGGTCTCGTGGCCAGTGTGTCATGAGTTCAAGCTTAGTGCCGCTGAAGACCCGCCGTGTAGGGGTGCGATGCACGTTAAATCTGTAGAGAGCTCAAATTTCCTCACGTTGGTGTGGTGTGGCAATATGGAGGGGGTAGTGCCAGCTCAAGTGTCATCCTTGTCACTTGACCATTGTTCAAAATTACGAGGTCCGCCGTTAAAAGCCCTCGAGTAGCTGAACAGTGCGACGTAAATATTCACTCACCCACTCGATAATTCTACAATGTATTAGAACCTGTTTTTATTACCATAAAAATGATTATCACTCTATTTATAAGCCACTTATTTGCACGAGTCTCTTGGTATATCTTATTTTTTTGCTCGCAGAAACACACGTATTTCTATAAAATATTTGTAGAAATATAACGGTTGAGAAAGCAAATGCGTTTTTATTAAAACGCTTGTCCTCTGTTAACGCACTTTATACTCTTTTTACACCCTTTTCAAATTTCCACTACTTTTCGCCCATTTTTTTTAAATGTAATTTGTATTTTTCTCTCAATAAAACCAATTTCTCTTCAAAAGTAATTGTCTCAGAAGTTATAAATTATCAGAAGAGTTACAAATTCTGCATTAAATTTATGTGTGCATTCATAATAATTTTTCCAATCTTATTTAATTAGTTTCTCATTAATTTTTCGTACATATTACATATTTTTCTTTTATTCTTCGCTATCACATGCATGCCCAACCTGTTATAAACAAATATACAATCTTCATGAAATAATTATTTTGTTTATTTATTACATTATGCTCAAAAAATAAGTTATAACTTTGAATTCTTGCTAAAAATAATTAAGTGCACAATAAATGGTTTATCAAAATTTAATAGCGTCCTTTGTTTACATTTTTATTCAAAGACATGATATGTGCTTAACTAACTGAAAATTCATAATATTTTACACTAATGAAAAGAACTTGATTCGCGATATTTTTTATTCGAGGATGGATTCATGGATTGAGTAATTCAATTCTGAATTTTAAAAGAAAACACGTCGTTTTATCATAAATCTATCAAAAATTTCAAAAGAATACAAACTCCTGTAAACTGTGGTAAGGTAAAAGGTCACTTGAAATACATGGAAGCTAAGAAATGGGATCTAAATGCTATTGCCGTGACTCGTTCAGGACGCATAGGGATAGAAAGTGTTAAAATAAAAACTTTTAGACCAAAGATCTGCCCATTAAAAAAAGACTCGAAGAATAATTTGTGAGTCAACTCCGAGTCTGGCCCAAACGGGAATGTGTTGGGCGAAGAGTTCTTTTTTTCGTGTAATATTTTCTTTTTGTGAACTTTCTGTCGGTGTCGTGTCTGATGCTAGTTGGAGGGGGATAATGGGTTTCAAAGTGGGGTAATAAATAATCCTATTCTGTGAGACAATGACTTTTCCACATGACAGGAGTTTTTCAAGTGGACCATTTGAGAAAGCCCATCAAAAAATTCACGAATAGATTAGGAACTGGCAATGAAAAAGGAATGAATTTTTCTTTTTGGTTTCGTGCCTTACGCTGAATACGCATAGCCCAAAACAAAAACTCCAAGTTCTTATTTTGTTCAATTGAACAAAGAGTGAAATAATTTCTGGTCAACTTTTTTGAGAATTCAAAAGCGTATTATCCAAGAAATCTTCAACGCATTCTTTTTTAAAGCAGTTCCATGGGATTGAATATAACTACTGAAAATCAAAGTTTCAAAACAAATTCAACAAATTTCACTATTACTCCTGTCTTTGTTATCAGATTGATATATATATATATATATATATATATATATATATATATATATATATATATATATATATATATGTATATATATAAAAGAAATATGTATTATTTATCAAAAACAAGAAATAGCATAATAAAAATATAAAAGCTGAACATGAAGGACAAAATTATAGAGAAATAAAAGAACTACAAAAAGCAGAACCTAGCGAGTCAGAAAGCAATTTCGGACTTAGGACCGAATAAGTGGGGGGTTAAACTAGTTTAAAGGCGCCAACCTTCCCCCTTTGCAACTCGGTAGGAAAACCAAATAAAATAAAATAAACAAAACTTCAGAGTATGGATAACTCAGAGAGCATGATAAAACCATATGTATATATATATATATATATATATATATATATATATATATATATATATATATATATATATATATATATATATACATATATATATATATATGTATATATATATATATGTATATATATATATGTATATATATGTATATATATATATATATATATATATATATATATATATATATATATATATATATATATATATATATATATATATATATATATATTACGATATTCAGATAATGTAACACGAAATATTCATTTTTAAATTGATGAATACTCTAGATAAATTTAGAGCAGGTATGGATTCATAAGCGACTCTAATGTTGGGGGAGACAAGCTTAGATACTATGAGACTGTATTTTAAATATCAATCATAAAATGAATTATTTACTTTTAAAGGCCATTAGTTTACTAGTTCTAGCATACTATACAAACAATTACATGACAGTTGATTTGAGCCAAAAGTTCAACATTTTGTCCATTACTAACACCATGGGAAATACCAATGGAAAAATGATGATGCAAAAGATAAGCGATGAGTTGAAATGCTTAAGAATTTTAATTACTTTTGAGCTAATAACATTAGTCAAAGCATGCGGCATTTGATAAGTGGTCTGTTTCTTGTGTTAATAGGGCAGTTGGTGGAAGCTCTCATTATAGCGTAATGGCTGTTTTAACTAAGTGGAATAGCTTAATTTCTCAGACGTCCTTATTTCTTCATTTAGTCATTACAGCCTATTCAGAGTACATAGCAAAATAGCACGCCCAAGGTTCCCAAACATCCCTTTCGTACTTTGTTCCATACCACGTGATGCATTTCCAAAACATGTGCGCTTAACAATTCATTTCAATTCAATATAGGATGCTCTAGAGCAGTGGTTTTCAAACTGTATTCCTTGGAACCGTGGGGTTCGCCAAGGCATAGTCAAGGATCCCATGAGTCAAAGAAAAATTGGAAAAGAAAATTCTAAATGTGTATGCAAAATAGATTAACGTTCTCCATGGCCACGAGGAGTATTTAAAGCCGTGCTTCCTAAAGCATTCCACAAGGGAAAGAAATTCGGCATCGAACAGTTTTTCCTTTTAAAATAATTTCCTGGAACTTATGCTTCTTGGAATATATGAATCTGGGTACCATTACACTGTGACAGAGATTAGCCTTCAACAAAAGTGATAGTGAGAGAGTGAGTGAATATTTACGTCGCACTGTTCAGCTACACGAGTCCTTTTGGCGACGGACACAACAGTGATAGAAAGCCCATTCACACACACACACACACACACACATGTTTTATGACATATTTCGGGACGAATGAAAAGAATAAAGCTTAGTATCCTGAGAAAAAGATAATTTTTTTTCGAAACTGTGGGAAATTTGTGCAGTTTGACGTCGAAATTATTTTTTAGCTTCCTGTATTTATACAGATAAGACAAAAATCTCAGAATCTTCTATCCACGTTTAAACACAGCGAAAGATAACTAAGCTATCAACAGATTCAATGTTAAAATCTAAATTTAAGCAAGAACAACCCCTAAAGTTTAGATTGCAAATTTAAGCAGAATACACAGAGCAGAGCTGGATATTTATTTGGATAATATTTTTTATGTGACTGGATATGACTGGATTTGTTCAAATTTTATAAATACTTTCCTTTTTTATAATAATTGTGGTTGGCTCATCGCATTTTCTTCTAAAAACTCCTCTTGAGTTCTTTGGGGCCAAAAAAGGCAAATTCTTTCCAACTAAATCCAGAAGCGAAGCGTGAGTATGCAAATTAGAAGCCTTTTAAATAACAGAAGTTTAACGTAAGCAGATGGCCTATTGCGAAGTGATTATGCTAGTATGAATTTAAGCGTGTAAACTGGAGTCAGAGAAGTAAGCCGTTATTCTAGTGTGAAACTACTCGTAACAGAACGATCAAGTCAAGGTGGATACTATTCCAAGTGAGACCAAGAAAAGATATTTAGGATCCGAGAGGATTGTTATTAACCAAGAGATTAAGGTAGGATAATTCTGTATCTATTACGAACTGTGTATAAGTTGAGATTAGGAATAGGAGGGAATATAGTGATTAAAGTCGCGCTTATTTGGTAATACGTAGTGTGTGTTTTCTCACCTCAGATCCGCTAAGTTAAAATATAAATATTATCATTGTTAGTGTTTAAGTTAAGATCTTAATAAAAATGTATTAAGATCGTGGCAACGCCTGGTTCTTCATTCACTCCCACACCTCTAGGTCGTGAAGATAACTTAGAGGTAAGGCATCAACCACGGGCAAATGCCTTACATAATTAGTGCAAAAATTGCATACATATGTAATAGCAATTTGATTCACTTAAAATTACCTACAGCTATCTAAATCCCATTTGGATTCAAATAACTATTAGAAAAAAAGATATTGAAAGAAAATTTATGTAGACATTATTTATCTTTAAGACTTTAGCTGTTTTTAAAAAAATAATGATTCTCCAAAATTTTAAATATTTTAATACATAAAGAAGCAGATTTTGAAACAGATCACTGAAAATTAGAAGGTATTTATACATTTATTTCATTCTTTGTTTTTTTAATGTCTTTCTAAAAGCACTAGAATCACCAATGATAATAACAACAAGAACCAGATGAACAAAAATGCTTTCCAAGTAATCAAAAATAGATTGAATGTTTTAAATAAAGTTTTAAATAGAAATTGAAATACTTCAATTGAAATACTTTTAATAGAAATTGAAACTCTTCAATTTCTTGTACAGCTTCAAAACCAACATATCATTTAAAATGTGCTAATATCAAAATTTTACACCTCGAAGTTTTGATATCCGTTATTTCCAACTGACCATCCAACTGATTTCTTATTTCAAAAGTTAGTAGCTATCAATTTTCAAAAGGATGGTCAAATGATTGAATTTTCACGAAAAAGTGTGTCAAAAGATTGAATTTTCGAGAAAAAGTGTGTCAAAAGATTGAATTTTCGAGAAAAAGTGTGTCAAAAGATTGAATTTTCGAGAAAAAGTGTGTCAAAAGATTGAATTTTCGAGAAAAAGTGTGTCACATCAATGAATAAACGTCGGTGACCTTCGTTGTCCAGTGAGTGAGAAATCTTTCGTTCGATTACTGCAGCCCTAGGCTCGAAACCCAACGGGTAATAATATAAGCTTTGAGAACATGCTCTTCTATCAATTTTACGCATCACCATCACAAACGCTGATAACATCGACAACAGACTACCTTCCGAATACTATCATAAAAACTACAGGTCACTGACAGCGCCTGAGAAAGGTCACAATCCAAGCAAAGGAGAGGAAGGGGATATAAAAAATGATTCCTCTCTTTTTTATCCCATTCATTAGGATTACAATGATATAAATAACTTATTTTGAAGAGCTTTTCCAATTCGAGCGATTTGCCAGAAGAATGGTCTGCGTTATTAAGAGAAGGAAACACCGAGTAGAAGTAATTGTTTCAAACACTTCCTTTCTCTATCACATTGAAATAATTGTTGTCTTATGTTAAAAAACTTAACTCTCTCTCTATATAAATGGATGGCTGTGATAAAAGTAATTGTATTTTATTACGTCAATGAGTTTTCCTTATTGAATCCATTCATTTTTTAACTGTATTTTATTCAAAATTATTGAAGAAAAGTTTTTTTAATTTTTTTTAAAGTATCGCAGAATTTCAGCTTAGAAATTAAAATTCAGTTTGGAAATTCATCCCTATTTCAGGAACTAGTTTTTCTAAGTGTTTCCAAATAACATTCATTTTTTTAAAAAATAAGCCTCCAACTATCATTGCCTAGTACCGCATAATTAAGAAGAAAAAGGAAGTTCATAATTATGTTATTACCGTTATAAATGCCCCCAAAAACTACGTTTAAATTTATACGCGTAATCTATATTTTATTCAATATTATTACACTTCAAATTTTTTAATGTTTCCGTTATCATCAGAAATTATTTTTTACTTGATAGATTCCTTCATAAAAATAGAATCTCATGTTATAGCATCTATATCTCATGTTATAGTATATATATATCTCATGTTATAGCTATTTTACTTCAAATTAAAGTAATAAAAGTTTTTGATGTTTCTAATGGTACCGTTTCTTCAAACTTTTGGGGAAATGTTTATTAAGAAACTCTTCGCCTATTTCAAAAGAAATGTACCAATGCAGGAATTTAAAATTTATTATGAATGGATAAGAGAACTCTTTCAATTTGTCATGCAAGACAGTGAATTGATAAACCTTTTTATTTATGCAGCAACCAAAGAGTGAAAGTGAATATAACGCTGCCAGAGGTGTCGTCCTTTTGAACCATTGCCAAGTAACAAGGACACCTGAGCTGGCTCCCGTAACTTCCACACCAACGGGAGGATGTTTGAGACATATTTAACTTGCATCGGCTTCTAATGTATGGCGGGCCTTCAGGGGTACTAGGCTCGAACACGCTAGGCATTACCTTGATCGCTAGGATACCGCGGCCTCAAAATACATGCTCAACTAAATTAGGAACATTATATATCAGTATGTATAACGCAATTCTTTTTCTGAAGTTCATATTTTTATACGTTACAGTAAGAATTCATAGTTTTTAGTTAAATATACAAGTTCTAACATCTGCTGAAACAAGTGGTTGGTTCATCTCTAATAAAATGTAATAATGGCGAAACATTCAATGTATAATGGAAACATAAATTTTGGAGGAATTGTAACAAGACAAATTTCATTTGCGTACATGAAAATTAAAAACAAATTAAAATACCAATTTTATAAAATATTTATATTTATTTTCTCCAAGTGGCACTGATGCGATTACTTTATTCTTCTTTTCAATGACAAGTAAAAAGTAATGAATATCAATTCAGAGAATGAATTGTATGAACCCTATCAAAATAAATATCAGTGTTTACTTATAATATGTATTTTATTAATGAAATTTAAAGAAAACAATTTAGGAATAAGTTTTTAAAAATATTGACTTAAACCCTTCCTTATTTTATTTATGATTTTTTTTCTTAAGATTAAATTTCACAGCAACAGCCAAATGTTCAAAGGCGTTTGCTAGAAGATGACGAATGTTTGATTTACTTAACGAACATGAAAAGTTCTGTTCCACAACCTTGGAAACTAACTGTGTTTTTGTTTCCACATATGGCATTAAGTAAACACTGTACCGAAAAGAGTTTGAATATTTAATAATTATATAATTTACTCAGAAAAATATAAATATATTGTACATGCACCCAACGTCATATATTCCAAAATTATTTTTACAAGAAATAAGAAATGAATTTACCTGTCTATAAAATGTACAAGGTTTATTAACTGAAATATTTTCACAATTCCTGTGTGTTTGCTTCCTTTTTCTTTTTTTTCTGATATTTTTCTTATTATTATTTTGTAAAAATATTTTCTATTGAAATATTTCGTATTGTGTTGTTATCGTTGTTGGTCACAAATAATATCCAATGACAAGAGGAGTTATTCAGCATAAATATAAAACGATAGTTTGCTATGATGGGTATCATAGCGCAAATCAGTAATCAAAATATTGTTTTTATTTAGAAAATGAAACACATACAAATCAATGCATTTCAACTGAGAATATACGAGTAATTCCTAATTGTTCGAAGTTTGCAGTTAGTTCAGCAATATTTCATTACTTCGTATTTCAACCCTACCTTACAATGAGATTTCACACACACAATTACAGAAAATAATCACTTTAGTGAGAACTTTCTCTCTCTCTCTCTCTCTCCACAAACCATTACTAAAAAAGAAATATTTTTCGTCATAATTATATTAGAAGCGATATTTTTGAGCTGTGTATTAGTATTGCATCACATTATATAAAATTTTTTAAAAAAGCAGACTAAAAATATATTGCTATTAATTACTCAATCTAAAGCTGTACGAAGAAGGAAAACGAATTAAATTAATGTCAAACCAAAGGAATGCACTGGCCATCTTTAGAGACTACACTTTTGTATTGAAAAAAATATAGCCATTTAAAAATCGCTTTATATTAGTTTATTATGATCATTAATTCAATTCAAAGTTGTTAGTTTTAAAGATCATCCAAATTCAAGTCACGGTCTTCTTGAACGAAACAATAGGTACCATGACTAATTTGTAATAGCTTTATTAAGTACTTTAATTGTATTCCACTTTGTCCCGTGGTCACTACTCGCCGAACCAGCTGACTGATCCGGATAATTGAGATCCAATCGTGAGGCAGCCCTCAGGAGGTGAGCCTTCAGTCTTTCGTGTCTGAAAGATGCTGATGATGACGAACATTAATGATGGTAGACAACCTTTGCATGAATTTCGAGAAATCTTCTGAGATTGAATTAACATGAATCAGGAGTGCTAAGCGTGAGAAAACAATTAATGACGGGAAGTCACTACTAAACCCGATGAGTCATCAACTATCACATTAAGAAAAACATGTGATGAATGATATAAGTTGAAACGAAATTCATTGGTTACTAACTTAGTTTACCCGATTTTTGATCCCCCTCCAAGTCATCGAAAGAGTTCAATATCATGTAGACAAAGAGGACAAATCATGTCAATCCCACCAAAAATGATTCTGAAAGGTACCGAATCGATATATAACAATAGCAAAGAAAATATATTCGAATTTTTTTTGTGGTTTATATATATATATATATATATATATATATGTATATATATATATATGTATATATATATATATATATATATATATATATATATATATATATATATATATATATATATATATAACCAATTTGCTGCAAGTTGAAATAATTTCGATCCAAGTGTTTATTAATATGCATATGATATGTGAATTACGAGAAAATAATTTAAAGAGATCATCTAGAATGCACAAATCATCATTGTCTTAAAAATACTGTAGGGAATTTAGTTTCATAGCTTTTAAAGAAATAAAACCCTTGTGATTCAATATTACCATTATTTAATAAGACACATATCTTACTACTGCCGTCTTCTAACCGAATTCTGAACAGATTGATAGCAGAATAGTGTATCGCAATATCATATAAATGCATGACCTTGCAGTTTTAAAAATATAAACAAATTTTTCCCTTTATACGAAAAACTGCACGAGAATTAAAGTTAAGAAAAAGAGCACATTTTATATCAGTGAGTGAATATTAACAACACGAGAGTTTTGGGCGACGTCATTTACATTTTATATCAGAAAAGAAGGATCCATTCAAATAGAAATAAGCGCCATATTAAAATATACGGTCCTTCTACAGCATAGCAAAGTCAGGGTATTAAATCAATGTTGAGCCAGAGATTTATTGGTTTCTACTCTATATTTCACAAAAGTACTCCTAATAAGTACAAATTTCAGAATTTCTTCAAAAGATTTAATTCATCTGCTAGCAGCATGCAGATATAGAGTAAATTATGTGGATCTTATCTCTAGGATAAAATATAGCTCTTATGATGACATTTTTGAGAAATTGTATGGAATATTAGGAGAAATTCCAAATATTGTTTCCTTGCTTTTGATTCAAGTTTTTTCTCCTAAAATTTCTAACACAGTGCATAAAAGTATACACATGAAAAGTTATAATTTGAAATAAGATTTATTATCAAAACATATCACATTTTAACAAAGAAGAACACAGACTTAAAAATCAATTAAAATTACGGAGTCGACTTCTTTAAGGCTCCTAATAAAATTTCCAAGTTAAACCTGTATTCATTGCACTTCAGTTGTCAAAAAAGCCTTAAAATTAAAAATATTTTGTTTGTGTGAAGCTACAACTTTTATTCTATTTTCTTCATGAGTCCGATTAAGATTATGAATACAACTAAATGAAACGCGGAATATTTCAGGATACACACATCAAACACAGGAAAAATACCTGTTTACAAAGAATTTTTATTATAATATTCAAATAATTGTCAGTCGTGAACACTTGAAAAAATTTTCAGAGATAAATAATTTATCTGTACATTTTTAAAGATGCCTAAATGACAAAAATATTAAATATACAAATAAATATAAGGATAATAATACTTGGATATAAGGAATTAAAAATAAAAAGAAATACGTTTCGCTCTTAATTTGACTTACATCAAACAGAAATAAATAAGTAGAAATGTATAATAGTTTGAGCTGTTAAAAAATAATGCAAACAATCTAAAATTCGCAAAAAAAAAAAAAAAAGGAAAACCGATAGCCAAAAAGTAAGCACAAAAACTGCTATATAATGGTTTTAATTATGATGAATTAATATAAAGAAGTATATAATTTCAGAGTAAGAATTATACTATTATTCTAATTCCTTTTCGATATCAAATTATTTTAATAAAAAAAACCAAACTGTAACTTTTGTAAAAATAACATAATTAAATATATTTAAATAGGCTTATAACGTACGTTTGAGTTCAATAAGGACAGTTACCGGAATATTTCGTTTGAAATCATGATTAAATGTTCTGTCATCAAGACATGCAAAACAATTTCCGACAATAAAATGGATACTTATCTCAATTGTATTACTCTGTCTTTATTCTACTTTAATTCTCTGCTTATGATTTATGGGAATTTAAATGGATAGTGTGCTCAATCCATCTCGGAAATTCGGGATAATTACTGTATCCTTCACAGAAATGTGGATGAATAAGTTTAGCAGCGTATTTCTTAGCGCTAATTAGTGTCTTCGAGTTTTAATAAGTGCTCCTTTTTACCGTTTTGCAACATGCTATATTTCACTCTAATCTAAAGGAAATAAGGAAATGCCTTGGATTGAGAAATACTAACTTAACCATCTTAATTGATTTAGAAGCATCTTTGCTAAGTTGTTTTCCGCCCTCGTTATTTAATTTTTCTTTCGCCCACTGCATTCAAATGCAATGTCTCCTTCAGATTTTAGATGCATTACCCATTTAGAGTGATAAGTGCTCTTGCAATAAGTAACAAAAAATAGCCTTCTTTACATTTTGCATTTCGTTATCGATAAATTGAGAATGTAATAAAAAATAATAAAATTAATTGAAATTAGTTTGTATTTCTGAAGTACATATATTCAGAAAATGTGTATATTATATGTATTATATGAAAAAAATACTCTTTTTTCTATATTAAAGAAACTTCTGTTAAAGTATTGATACATTTCAGAGAAAGAAAGATAGAAAAAAATATCAAAACGTTATTAGGTGCAGTCATTTTATTTCGTTAAAGTTTCTATTACTTTTACAAAATACTTTATTTCATTACCTTTGAAAGAAAACTCATTTTCTTTTTAAGAAGTAGATGATTTTTTAAAAGTATCTTTCATTTTAATTTCCTATTTGTTCAATTTTTTTTCAGTTATTCTATTTTTGAAAGGTTTGCCACTACCTTTAAATTAAAATAAAATTTTAAATAGAAACGGCATCTTCATTTATACGCACAACAGTTGATCTAAGAACTTTCACATTAATAAGACTTTAATTAATAAGACATTTTTAGTTGAATGTTAACTATTGCTCAATGTTCCATAGAGTTTGGAGCAATAAAGAAATGTGTCTTAATTTAAGAAGAGTTGGAAACCTCTCTCTCTCTCTCTATACTGACAATGTTCAATTGGCTGTTTTCGATGTACCTTTTCTCAAAATCTTTTTTATGTACATGCTTGAAATTTTTCATACTATTTAAGTACACCTCTCTCATTATATTAAAATGAGCTTTTAGCTAATTTTGAATTTTTTAATAAATTATGAAATATTTTATCAAACATTGCGAAATTTGACCCATTTTTTACTTAAAAAATTTGTAAAAATTAAATTTTTGAGTTTTTTACAAAAAGCTCATTTTAGTATATATTAGAGATCGTTATAAATAATTCATAAAAAATTTACATACCTGTGAACAGTAGTTTCTCAGAAAAGGTACATCGCACATTAAAATTTACATTTTGAGATAAATTGATTTTAATGTATACAGTAAGACTTCTAAATGTCTAGGAAATAAAAAATAAAAGGCTCAATTTAAAATAAAAGAGATACATGTTTTGGTTTATATTAGTCGTTACACTTTTAAGCAAAAACAAAGTAATTTGCTTACAATTTTCGCCATTAAAATGGGCGTGGCCAAAATTCAACGATTATTTAAAAATACGTTTTAAGGGCTTCTAAATACCCTAGATGTTAAAGTAAGGTATTTTTAAAAAGGTTAAAATCTATACAATTTGAAAATGTAAAAATCTCAAATTGTCAAAAAAATAAGATTTTAGCGTGGGCGGGTCACACAGTTACCCTTCCGCCAGAAAAAAATAGTTCACTCGCTTCACCCCAACATATCCCTCCTGCGAGTGATGCATTTTTTTCAAACAATACAAATAAAGGGTGTTTTTTTTTTTGAGAGGTATAGAACTTTAAATTGCAATAAAACAACGATGTATTATTTGATTGACATGAATTTTTTTTTATTCGAAAGATAATCTTGTGGCATTACATTTTAAATATGATTTCTGGCATAGGACTGCCACGGCTGGCTCGGATGTAGTCCAATCTGGACGTCCAATTTTCGATGACTTTTTCCAACATTTGTGGCCGCATATCGGCAATAACACGGCGAATGTTGTCTTCCAAATGATCAAGCGTTTGTGGCTTATCCGCATAGACCAATGACTTTACATAGCCCCACAGAAAATAGTCTAACGGTATTAAATCACAAGATCTTGGAGGCCAATTCACAGGTCCAAAACGTGAAAATAGGCGGTCACCAAACGTGTCTTTCAATAAATCGATTGTGGCACGAGCTGTGTGACATGTTGCGCCATCTTGTTGGAACCACAGCTCCTGGACATCATGATTGTTCAATTCAGGAATGAAAAAGTTAGTAACCATGGCTCTATACCGATCACCATTGACTGTAACGTTGTGACCTTCATCGTTTTTGAAGAAGGATTCCACCAGCCCATAAAGCGCACCAAACAGTCAGTTTTTCTGGATGTAACGGTGTTTCGACATACACTTGTGGATTAGCTTCACTCCAAATGCGGCAGTTTTGTTTGTTGACGTAGCCATTCAACCAGAAGTGCGCTTCATCGCTAAACAAAATTCGCTTATGAAAATCGACCATTATTTTCGAAATAAAATTGCACAATTTGAAAGCGTTGTTCAGGTGTGAGTCTATTCATGATGAATTGCCAAACCAAACTGAGAATAAATCACTTGACAGCTGTTAAATCGGTCACCATCTTGGAAAGTAATGCCAACTTTAACTTCTATACCTGGAAAAAAACACTCTGTATGATAGACACATACACAATACACATAAAATATAACAATAAACACAGTGACATAAAATCAGGAGAGTAATGAAATTTTTTGCATTGGATATTCCAACTTTTCTATATTCATGGCTTTCTTAAGGAAATCTGTAATTAAAAATTCTGTTTGGATATATTTGAATTTATAATTACAGTATCTTCAATTAAATCCTTTATAAAATGAAAACGTAAGTTCATATGCCTTGATTTATTTGAAGAATGGGTTCCTTTAATCCACTGAATTGCTGCTTGACTATCTGAATTTAAAGTTGCAGCATTATTTATAAATTGTTCACATTTTAATACAGTTAATAAATTTACAGTCCAAATTATATCTTTACAAATTTCAGAAATAGAAAATAACTCTGCTTCACATGTTGATAAACTAACACTCTTTTGTTTACGACATTTTCATAAATTTAATGAATTACCAATCAAAACTACACCTCCAGAAAATGATTTTCCATTTTCTGCATTTCCCCAAATAGCATCTGAGCTAGAATTTAAAATACCAAATTCTTTTTCATAAAACAATTTTTTATCTTTTGAGCCCATCAAATATCTTAACACTCGTTTAGCCAAATTGTAATGTCTCTTCTCTGGATTATGATTAAATTGGAATAAATAATGTGTTACAAAAGAAATATCAGGGCGAGTTCTATTAGCTAAATATAAAAGTTCACCAATTAATTCCTTATACATAGTAATATTAATAAATTCATTTGTAGAGGGAAAATTTTTGTCTTCCCCCTTCACAATTGGTGTTTTGACACTTTTACAATTTTCTAAATTATGTTTGACTAATAAATGAATCAATGTAGTCACACTGGGATAAATAAATACCATTTTCACATTTTTCAATTTCCATGCCTAAAAACGTATTAGTTTTGTTTTCAACCACTTCAAATACATTTTTAATATGGCTAACAATATCTTCATACATTTTATCATTGTTGCAAAAAATAGCTAAATCATCTACATACCTACATAATATAAGAACACTTTGATTTTCAGATTTAATAAAAACACAACTATCAGAAGCTAATTGTTTTAAACCAAAATTTTCTAATTCACACACCCTTTATTTTCATATACCAGTTTCTACCAGACTGTGGCAATCCATAAATACTCTTTTTCATTTTACAAACTTTATCATCTCCGATTAATTTTTCATAACCAGGAGGGGGTAACACATACACCTTCTCCTTTAAATCACCATATAAGTATGCAGTTTTTACATCAAAGAAATTAACATTTAACTTTAATTTAGCTGTAAGTGCAATTAACAATCAAAAAGATTCAATATTTACAACTGGTGAATACGACTCTGAATAATTTATGTTTTTAATCTGATTAAAACCAGCTGCTACAAGCCTTGCTTTGTATTTCATATTTTTCCCAGCATCATCTTGTTTAAAATTATATATCCATTTAGTTTTTATTAATTTTGATTTCGCATATTTTTGTACGATTTCCAAAACTTTATGTTTATCTAACGAATCTAATTCATCCTCCATTACTAGTTTCCAATTTTGCCAATTAGCACTATTTTTTGCCTCAAAATAAGAGTTTGGTGCATTATTCGTTAAATGAACTGACATCTGCTTAGATTTTAATCTTTCCGTTTTTCTAACAGGGATTTGATTTTGTGCATCATTCAATTCAAGTACCAGGAGTTGAATTCTGCCTATCTGAGACGATGATGTGGTCTGAAGGGGAATTGAGTTACTCTCAATTTCTACAGAAACATTATTAATATCAAAATTACACAATACTCCATTCTCTGTATTTTGATTAATTTCGTTTCTTTCGGGAGAGACTTCAAAAAACGAGTCAATGTCCCATGTTTCATTTTCAATATCTCCTAAATATCTACTACCTTTTAAAGATTTATTGAATTTAACTGATCTCTCCTCAATTACTTTTTGATTTTTAATATCATAAATTCGATATCCCCTTCTTTCTCTAGCATATCCTAGCATAATTCCAGGTCTTCCTGGAACTTCAAATTTATTTCTCAATACTTTCGGAACGTGAAAATAGGCCACACAGCCAAATTTTTTGAGATAATTTAATTTTGGTTTATTACCTGTCCAAATTTCTAATGGGATTTTTTTCTTTTCTTTTTCGTGGTTTAACATTAGATATTTGAGTACTACAATTAATAGCTTGAGCCCAAAATTTTAAAGGAAGTTTATTTTCATATAATAAAGATCTAGCTCTTTCTAGAAGAACACGGTTGGCTCTTTCTGCTTTGCCATTTGATTTCCTATTGTATGGAATAGTTTTTTCATGAAATATTCCTGAGTTAGCCAAGTAAGTATCTAGTTGTTCATTTACAAATTCTAACCCATTATCAGTTCTTATCTTTTTAATCCTTTTATCAGTTAAATTTTCATATTTGGCTTTAAATTGAGAAAATATATCAAACACTTGATATTTATTTTGAAAAAAATAAGTAAAGTACATGCCAGAAAAACCATCTACAATTACCATAAAATATTTTGCACCACCATACGATTCGATATTAATTGGACTACACTTCGGCATAGAGCAACTCAAGAATTTGTGACATTTGACTTATATCAATACTATGATGAGTTTTTCTGGTTACTTCACTTATATCACAAGTTTCACATGTGAAATTATTTACATTATCAATATCAATATAATCTTTCATTTTAAGCATATATTTACAATTTAAATGACTTAACCTGTTATGCCAAATTTCATAATTATTAGTAGATTGGTCAGAAATATAACACTCAGAATTATACATAGGTTTTAATTTAATTTCTAATCTACCATTATTTTTAAATGCTTTAGTTATTAACTTATCATTTATATCATATATCAATACACAATTATTTTCTGATTTAATCTTACAACCTTTATCCATTAAACATGTTACAGACAGTAAATTACATATTAATTGAGGAACATAACTGACATCAGTAATTGTTAGATTAATAGAATTACAATGTTTTGTACTCACAGTTTTAGCTGAAACGTTTCCAGTTCCTTGGCTCATAATCTTAGAGTTTTTATCGGCTAAATAAATATCCATCACTTCTTGAACCACGCAGATTCTTTAGCCATATGACAGGATGCACCACTATCCAGGATCCACGTATTGTCACAAAGTTTTTCTTCTCGATGGGAAGCTGTAAATACGTGTCCATTTCTAGACGAATTGTTTCTTTGCGTTATATTCCTTTGGCTTTTATTTGGAGAGTTCTTGTTTCTATAGTAACAATCATTTGCCTGGTGACTTTGTTTTCTATAAATATAACAAAGTCTCGTTTGCTATTCGTTTTTTCTCCTAGAATAAAATACTTCAGCATTAATCCCATCCATACGAGTTTTGATTGACAAGTTGAAAGTTGTTTCTTCTTCCCTTAAAATTTGAAGTACTTCCTCCATACTTTTTTCTCTTTGAGTTTTTAAAATATCGTGCACTTTGGAGAATTTTCCATTTAATCATCTAACGGTATGGTAAACCAATTCCCTCGGCGACACGTCCAATCCTAGGGAGTGACACTTAGTCGAAATCACCCGGGCTCTTGCAATATAATCTCCTACATCTTCGCCGTTTTTCATCGCGATATTCTTGAGTTCATTGCCCGCGTCGATTTTCCGGTCTTCACTTCGGCCGATGAAAGTCGCTCTAATTTTATCCCACAGCACTTTCGCGTTGTCTTCCACCGCGAACTGCAACGCTTGTTCATCTGCGAACGATAACTTAATATATGATATCGCATCTAAATTTTTTGACTGCCACTCAATCTCATCCTTACGGGTAAGGTCTTCAGGTTTTTCGTTTATGATTAGAGAGTCTAATCTCTTTAAGCTAAGGGCAACTTTTATCTTAAGCTCCCATATAAAATAATTCGTTCTGTTTAAATCGGGAATTGTTATGTTATCCATTGTAGGCAAAATGGTTTAAACGTTTACAAAGTCAACTAACACATCACACAGATTAACCACGCTCTGCTACCACTTGTTGTTCTTTTTGTGAAATTACTTCCACTCTGGTATCTCGGGAGAGCACATTTTTTTATATACAAAAACGAAAAACGATGACGAGAGAGAGAGTACGGCACACAGCAAGTCTGACCCAAAAGCACACAGCGACCGGTCAGCTAGTAAACCCCGTAGAAGGAATGCGTGGGAGTGAAGCGGGAAAAATGCGCGTGGGCGGGTCACACAGTTATCCTTCCGCCAGAAAAAAAATAGTTCACTCGCTTCACCCCAACAAAAAGATTGGCTTATGAATAGAATCTACACCATTTGCACGAGGTCACTTACTTCGGCAATGTCATCATCTGATAGAGCCTACTTAGCTTCAAAAGATATCAGAATATCTCTAATAAAGCCCCAGTCAACAACATAACGATTATGAAAAAGAAAACGAAACATTCGTTTGGCGTAATTGGTAACACGGCTGACTGCAGTTCAGAAGGACGACGATTCGAATTCAAAGCCGGGTAGAAAGTTTTATGCAGAGGGTGAAGCCATTTCCCGCATGTGAAATTAATGTAGTAAAAGCTGTACGTGAAACCAAATCTTAATGAAAGTTGTCATTTAAATGTATTAGCACTTAAAATTAAGGAGCACATTATAACGCAACATTTTCAGCCTCATAAACCTGTACAGATAGAGTTCAAAACACGACCGAAACGTAAAAGAAAACGATCCTATGTAACATAAATGTATGACTATAATCTTCTTTATCTCTGTATTTAATTTGTTTGCATTAATATTACACTGAAGAAATTTCACAGGTCTGATGTGGGAAGGCCTTCTGATCTTTAGCAACTATTTTACCATAATTTAAGTAGTAGCCCTGTCTGACTTCCCACTGTGCACGATAAGATATCCTCCTCCAGCTGAGAGAAAAGAAGATTTTGCAAAAGTTAACCCAAATTTCTCTCTGTATAGTAAGGAAATATCTAAAGAAACTTTAAACTGTAATAAATCAAAAGTATAACCTGAGTGATTCCTTAAATAAAAATCAGATATTTGTCCCAGACCATATGTGAGACAATATTTTTCAAACGATAAAATTATCAAGTTCTTTTCTAATAAATGGTTTACATTATTTTGAGTTGAATCAACACATATTATAACGTAATTAATTTATAATATAAAAAAATGATTCCTGGGATTCTTCATTATACTACATTTGAGAGAAACGGGAGGGGGTGGGGGTACACTCCTCTTTATAATAAATTACATCTCAAAATATATTAATAGTATTTTGAGTAAAACTTTAATAAAGCCTCTTAAAAAGTGATTTTCTTTATTTGAATATATCTGTTATTTTCTTAATGCATCGAAACTACTTACTGAGTATTGGTTATCTTTCGCGAATATGTCTCACAGAAAATTTTAAGTATTTTTTTTTTGGATAGTGGTACTACACGAGTGATTGAGATAGGATAATATATTATTGCACTAAAGCAGGGGTGGTGAATCTTTATGAATCAACGTGCCACTTTTTTCCAAAGAAGTGTTTAATGAGGTATAGACGTGTCACCAAATAAATTTGACTTGTGATTATTGGGAAAATAATAAAACTAAATACTAAGAACACAAAACTCTTTATACGGAGAAAAAAGACATACTCAAAAATGATCACGTAGACATGCTTATTTTGAAATTAGTGTGTTTGTATCAGATTTGAACGCAGGCCTTTCTCGAATTTGATGCAGTACATGTACTCAAAACCCCCCTAAAAACACTCTTGGACAAATTTAAAAGATATTCAGGATTACTGAAGCTCTTTTAATATTCTGGCTAGATATTTTAAAAATTGGGGTTCAACAACAAACTTAGTTCTCTTAAATCTACCGAACTATATATTTCGTATCTACCACGCGAAGGAACACATGAGTATTAAAATGAGTATAGATTCTTTGTTGTTATTTCTGATTTTTTCTTGTTTTTAAATCGAAAAGTACGTGACTTGTTTTAATACAAGTTTAATATGTTGGTAAAATTATTAATTACACTCTCTATATGATTGACAGCCAATTTAGCTATGTGATAAATATTTACTTTATATTGGCAGATTATTTAAAAAAGACTAGTGTTATTAATTTAGTGCAATTTACTTGATTCATTAGTCAATTGTTTAATTTATTCAGATCAAAACTAAACAACTGTAAGCAACATTCTTATAAAGCACATCCTGGGTTCAAGTGTAGAATAGAGAGAGGGGGGCTTGGCAAAGTTGATTTTGTAGCAACTAAAATTGGCGATAATTGGCTTAATTTAGCGATAGGTGTTGCGAAGCGGAATTTTCCAATGAAAATAAATAAATGTTAATGAGAAATAAAAAAAATTGTAAAAGTTACCAGTAATACGTTTGGCGATTAATTCCGGTCACCAAACTCAAAGAGCCACAATTTTACACTTTAACCCAAAATTGGAAAAACTTTTATCTATGTCATTACACATAGCCAACTACTAAAACCCCATTTTTGATTCTGCTTTGAAAGGTGGTCATCCAATGATCATTATGTCGCATGAAGTTTGCAGTAATAGTACTATTGTTTTGTAGTAGAATATGCTTGTGTGAATTGTAGCATTAACATGTTTGAATATGCAGTATGGTTTTAAGGTATTAAGTTTTTAATCAATTAACACTGTTAGTAGAAGGTGCCATGAATGTGGGAATAAGTACAATTTTAGACTACCCACATTGAATCCAAATCAATACTAAAAAGATTCGTGATTTATTTAAATTTTACTACATTTTCAAAACCCACAAAAATTACTTTATTTCTTCGTACATTTATTTATAGGCAAATAATTGAAGTATTCCTTTTCTAGTTTGGAATAATTTTAGCTTTATTTTCATACTGAACACTAAAATGGCTTGCATGTTGTGAGCGACTGTCTTGAAAAAGGTAAGTTTACAAAATAAGTTTTTGTTGCCAATTATTAATCTTTTGAGGAGACTAATTTCTTGAAACTTTTAAAGTTCTTTTTTTAGCTTATTAATTAAGTTATGGAAAATGTCTTAAATGTTCCCATACAGAAATTATTTAAGAGTTTCAACAATTTCAATACACTTATTTTATGATTCCTTTCAATTTCCAATATTGAAAGAATCAAAATTAACGGAACAGAAATTACAGAATGAGTAAAATTAGTTAGTAAAATTGAACATAATATATTTCAAGAATGATTTGTACTTTTCGGTATTACACATTAAGTATATATAAAAATTAAATCTACTTAACTACTAATATTTAATGGATATTTTGTCTTATTAATAATTGATCTGCATTGTTTAAATTAGATTTATCACAGTACTTACACATTATCACAGCCTTTTGGTAACATTATATGAAACGAAACACATGAAATTGCCAATTCAGCGCAAACAACACTTGCAAAATTGGTATTGCCAACTTGGCGAGTTATCTTGAACGTTGTCACCATAATATGTAAGTACCGATTTATCTTATAACATAGTGCAGAAAGGCAGCGGCATGACAGAGAACATTTGGGCCCCCCTGAAAAGTCAGGTTTTGGGCCTCCAAGTTGGATTTTACGAAGGGTAGGTATTCTTGGCGATTGTCAGGCTTTAGGCCCCCAAGGACCCAGGACACCAAGCAATATGAGGGTGTATGTTAAGCCACTGCAGAAAGGCTATACTTTCATGACCATAAAACTTTGCTTTGATTGAAAACTATTGTGATATTTCTAAAAAATCTTATTAATCTGATATTTTTTTATAATAAACGTACAAGCTCAGTCAAAGTAAGTTCTAATTTACAACATATTAATCTTCTGGTTTATAACACACCTTTAATGTGACTATAGTGTTTTGTTTATTTGGGTGAAAATAAATGAGATATATATCAGATTTTTGATATTTAGCCTGATTAAGTATATTTTACGCTTTTACTTATTTATCCGTGATTACGTATGTGGTCACTTCAAGGAACACGGTATCATATGCGAGATTACGTTTTCCCCTTTCTGAGTCCTGTGATCATACTGGTGTTATCTGGATTTGGAATGATTATAAACCATAAATTTTTTGGCAAATAATTTATATGAATTTTGAAATGTAGTTAGGCTTGGCAGCGAAAATCAACTGGTTCTGAACGGATTAAAGGACGAGAAAATTTAGGCACTTACATATTACTGCAACAATACCAACATTCAAAATAGTAGACAACCCTGTTTTTCCATATGTTGTTCATGCTCAATTGACACAACCATGTGCTTCAATTCATACAATCTCATCAAAATAGTTGGGATACTATGTAAATACCAAAAATTAATCCAGCTTTGGTACAAAAACTTCTGTATGCAGGTATATTGTACATGAATAGAAACACGCCAGAAATCTGCCATGATATGTAAGCACCGATTTATCTTATACTATAGAGCAGAAAGGCAATGGTGTAACGGAGGACATTTGGGCCCCCTGCAAAGTCAGGTTTTGGGCCCCTAACTTGGATTTTACAAAAGGTAGGTACTCGGTGGCTTGTAGGTTTTGGGGCCCCTATGACCCAGGGCACCCCACAATATGGGGGTGTACGTTACGCCACTGAAGAAACTCTATACTTTCATGAACATAATACTTTGTTTTGATTGAAAACTATTGGGATATTTCTAAAAAAATCTTATTAATCTGATATTATATATATTATTATTATATACAGTGGGCCACAAAAGTGTTCGTACACTTACAATTTCTTATAAAATTTAATGTTTTCTACTAATAAAAATTGATATATTGTAATTGTATTTTTTTTTGTGATATCTGCAACTTTTTCTTAATGGAATGGCCTAATTAATTTTTTGAAAATAGTATGACTAATTTTTAAAAAAATTAATAATCAAAAAGCTACTGGAAAATTACGCTACAAAAGTATTCGTACACTTAACAAAAATCTCAACTTATCCTTAAATATTGTATTTCTTTCTTAATTTAGGACTTAGTAGGATATATTTTAGTGTCCATAGCAACTTTTAAGCGCCTTGGTATAGATTTAATCAGTTTTTTGTAATTTTTGTATCGATTTTCCTCCATTCTTTTGTGATTATTGTTTTTACTTCACATTTTGTGTTTATTTGTCATATTTTCTTTTTTTTACATCAAAATCTCACCAAATATGTTCTACTGGGCTAAGTAAAGTGTATGAGGGGGGCTCATAATTTGGGGACAGTTATAGAGACATCAGTGACGTACATTGAGAGCAGTGCGCTTGGCATCCTTATCCTGTTAAAAAATGAAATCGTTTCCAATATCCAAATTTTGGGCAGATAATTTAAAATTTCTCTTTAAAATATTTACCCCCCCACACACACAGAAGAACACTTCCACCTCCATGTTTTATTGATCCAACTAGATTCTTAGGATTAAGTTTCAGAAAATTCAAAATTGACAGCAAATTGATAGGGATGGCAGAAAATTCAACATTTTTGGTTCCCATGGACCTATAATAGTTTGCAAATGAAAAAATAAGGAGTTAAATCCCATGAATTTATGTGGAACAAAAACTCCTCCACCTCCATATTTCAGCATGGAAATGGAGATGTACAGGCGTAGAGGTGTAAATTGGCCTCAGAATTAGGTAATTTGATATTTTTTTTATGGTATTGTGAATCATGAGCTCTATTTAAATATTTTAAAGAGAAATTTTAAATTATCTGCCCGAAATTTGGATATTGGAGACGACTTGATTTTTTAACAGGGTAATGACGCCAAGCGCAATGTTCTCAATGTACGCCACTGGTGTCTCTATAACTGTCCCCAAATTATGAAAACACCTTCTCATACACTTTATTTAGCCCTGTAGAACATATTTGGGGAGATTTTGATGTAAAAAGAGAAAACATGACAAATAAACACAAAATGTGAAGTAAAAACAAATAATCACTGAAGAATGGAGGAAAATCGATGCAGAAATTACAAAAAACTGATTAAATCTATACCAAGATGCTTAAAAGTTGTTGTGGACACTAAAATATATCCTACTAAGTACTAAATTAAGAAAGAAATACAATATTTAAAGCTAAATTGAGATTTTTGTAAAGTGTACGACGAATTTTGTGGCGTAATTTTTTTAGTAGCTTTTTGATTATTAATTTTTTTTAAAAAAAATAGTTATACTATTTTTAAAAATTAATTATGTCGTTCCATTGAGAACAGGCTGCAGATATCACAAAAAAAAATTACAATCACAATATATTAATTTTTATTACTTGAAGATGAGACGAATCTGTACGGAACCTTTGCACTAATCTTCTTAGGCGTCTTTTGGGGGAATGTAAATTCGTGTTTATTTCCAATCAACTCCAAAAAGATGAACGGGATATGCATATTAGATAAGGTATTTAAATAGAGCGTTGTAAGATAGCAATGTAGATGATGGAAGGCTATTGAGTCATTAACTTTAACCGCAATATTAGAGGATTCCAGGGTAGGGTATTAGAATCGTGTAGACGTCGTGCTGCTATTCGACGGAAGTACCAGAAAGCTGATATAGCCAGCGGTAAATATAATTTACGTACGCTTAAAATAAACGTCAGTTAAAGTTAATGAAAGTTACGAATTCGAGTACGTGTATTTCTCGGATCTCCTATTTCGGTAGATCTTACTTGATCTTGAGCGTAATTATTAATTAGTTGCATCATTCGTAATTTAATTTAGTACCCTTTATTTAGCGTAACATAAAAGTATTATGTGTTATTAGAGTTTTTTTGATAAATTGAAAGTAATAAATATATATTATTATTATTCAAAATGGTTCTTAGTGGTTCTTTGCCTCAAATTAATCTTGGTGTCCAAGGTGAGACTCAGGGGGTCTCCACGAAGACATTAAATTTTAAAGAAATTTCAAGCGAACGAACACTTTTGTGGCCCACTGTATATATAATAAACACACAAGTCCAATCAAAGTAAGTTTTAATTTACAACATATTGATCTTCTGGTTTATAACACACCTTTAATGTGACCTTAGTGTTTTTTTTGGATGAAAATGAATTAGATATACATCAGATTATTGATATTTAACTCTCTTAAGTATATTTTACGCTTTTATTTATTTATTTGTTCAGGATCATGATTACATATATGTGATCTCTTCAGGGAACACGGTATGATATGTGAGATTACGTTTCCCCCTTTCTGAGTCATGTGATCATACTGGTGTTCCCTGTATTTTATTACAGCAAAGATTTTATAAGAATTTACATACAGGAAGCACCATAATAATATAGCATGTAATTCTTTTATAGATATAGCATTTTTTCAGGTAGACCAAGATTTCTGTATTTTTATTTCTACTGCATTAGTTGGAAAAATATACTTATTGACATAAATATTTTTTTAAACATATTAAAGCATAGATGAAACAAGTTTCTTCTTTTTAGATAATGGGACGTTGAAAACTAATTCGTAAAGCTGGCCCTTGATTATTTCAGTGGGAAAAAAAGTGAAAGACTTGTATCTCAGAAAAAATTATCATAATATTTATTCATATTCAATTATACTTGTCCGTTATTATATATATAATATCAAGTTTCTTTCATGAAATTACAAAAGCAGAAAAACAAGATAGGTAGTAGATAGCATCCTTAAAAGACATTTTTTTACATTTCAGGTTGGAGGGGAAAGGAGACAGCTTGTCGTTTTTGAGTATTGAAATTAATGTTCTAATTTGATATCGGTACACTACGTACCGAGTGTTGTTGTTGACAATTGTCAAGTTAGGCGATAACATTACAATATGGTTACCAATACCTTTAAATTTGGTTTTGTGGTTGCCATCCATTTTGTTTTTTCTTTTATTATATTTTTTAAATTTTATTCTCTTTTGTAATTTTGTTTTATTATGTATATTAAAATATGTAGTGTATTAAAATGAATTTTTTACTGATTCATATTTATGGCAGTATCCTTATTAATTTCATACAATTTTAAGTAGATTTTTTTCACAGACAAACATTTCCATGCTTGCCGTTGTCTAGATTGCAGTTTTAGTCTTCCGTCATTTATTCATAAGTGGACATTTCAAATATTATTGGTGTTTACTAAATCTTTTATTAAAAGAATATTAGGGCTCCACTTTCAATTTTTATGGACTAAAAGGATTACTAAATTTGTATTTTGTTTTCTAATAATCTTTTTTTTCAAAAGAAAATTCTTATTCTAGATTAAGATTTTGCTTATTTTGGTCATTATGATATGTGATACGAATGGCAGCAAAATGAAAATAGTTTACAGACAGGTTAAATAATTTGAAAGCTGTATGTTTTATTGCAGATGTTTAAAATGTAAATTTGCATGGTCACGATAGTAAATCTATTGAAAATAATTCTTTTTTCACTGGCAGCAAATAGTAATTTAACTTCAACTTTATTTTTAATTAATGCATTTTTAGATGTTCCTCGTTGAAAATTATTCGAATTATTTTCAATATATTCAAATCCCACGAAAATAAATAAAAAAACATTTAATGAATCGGATTTATAACATTTCACCATTAATCTTTTCACATCCTGATATTGATTTCTGTTGTTGGTTTAACAGTTATTATTTTTCCATTTTACTTCTGTTTCTTTTCCCAACATTTCTAAATACCTTGTGTTCTATTTCTTTAAATCCTGGGGTACTCATATTTTTCTACAATAATAGCTCTTACATTTTTGCTTTTTTTAAAATTAATGTAATTCCTCTTTTGTCAGGAATAGGCTATTCTTTTAAATTACTTACATGTTGAGTTCTTAGTGTGAGACCACCTTCTTGGATTGAAAACTATTATATTCCAAAATCTTATTTGCAGTGATTTCAATATCGTGCCTAAAAGACGTTTTGAGCGTAAAGAAATGATAAATTAGTTCCCTATATTTATATATTGTTCCTACGAGGGGTATTTTTTGAACAGTAGCTTTTATAAACGTTAACTTCAGCAAGTCGGGGTGGTCAAGGTAACTGACTCGTAGCTGGGATGTCATGAGTTTGAATCTGTAGGGAGCTCAAACGTCCTCCTGCTGGTGTGATAGTTAGGAGAGGAGGGGTGCCCACAGGTGTCGTCCTCATCCCTTGACCATGGTTCAAGATTACGAGGTCTGTTGCCAAAAGCCCTTGTGTAGCTGAACAGTGCTACGTTAATACTCTCTCACTCAGCATGCCTTCATGTGTACTAGTCAAAAAATTATATTTTTTAAAACCTTTTACCTTGTTTCTGAATTATAAATGCTTTATTTTGAATTTGCATTTGTTTCATTTCTACTTGTAAGCTAAATCTTCATTTTTAATATTACAATTCATAATTTATTTTAAATTTTGCACATAGTTCTGATTTTTTTCTTTTTTTATAGATAAAAAATAATTTACCAATTTCATGCATTTTACACTTTCTGCCAAAGACCATTTGATTCCCATTGCAGACTTTGTCGTCATATTCAAAACAGTCATACAAGGGGAGCATGGTACTTACTACATTTGCTATGCTAATTTTTGTAAATTGTCGTTTAGAATAGTATATAATTACGAACATTTGCAGAGATTTTACTCTAACGAGAGGAAACTTTTAAGATTCCTCTCAGAACCAGCTATCTATAAATTTTTCGGTTTATAATTTATATGACTCATGTATCCTAACATGTAATTTATTTGAAACATTTTTTGAAAGACATTTTCACTTATATTTAGTAAGACATGCTATTGATTTGATAAAAATAAAAAAAAATCTGTTTAATTATTTGTTTCTTTACACACATTAGAGCTTTCTATATTTAAAATGATGATTTGATGTATATTACATTAAAACATAAGCTAAGCTATGCTATACAAATAAGAATGGAGTTGACTATAATATGGATTATATAGAGAGAGATAGTTTTTATAAAAAAAAATTCAATAAAAAAATAACTCTTATGGATGAAGGCATGCTGTTTTAAAAATCACACTTATATCCTTTATTTTTTTTTCAATGTCTGATATGTATGTGTTCAATTTCCAGAATAAATATTTCAAAGATATGATTTGTTTTATTTTTCTTGTTTACAATTGAATCATTAAAAAATACTGTACACTAGTAAAATGGCTAGTTTATGGTTCGACTGGTTCTTAGACGTTATTTTTTCTTTTAAATGGGCGATGAAAACTTCTCTAAAAACTCTTTCCAGTTGGTTAAAAATTTGTGCATTTTAAATGTTTTGTAAATGTAAAAATCTACTGTTTTAGTTGTTTTTACATTCTTCTATAAGGACTGAACTTTTTAAATATTTTAATTTTTGATTTAAAAACTACAATATTTGTTTTCTTTGGTGATAGAGTATAAAATCAGTTAATATAAAAGTGAGCTTTATTTGCAACATATATTACAATGCATTTTTATTTCCATCTGAATGGATTAAAAGGGAGTCCCAGTAGCTCGGTTAATGAGTGTTGAGAGCAGAGGTTGTGTACGTATCGATTTAAACAAAACAATTGATAAAAAAATACTTACTTATCTGGGGGCTTGATGACTTATTTTAGTCGGGTTTCTAAGTTTTAGAATTTTTTTTTCTTTTCATGTTACATAATATTTAAAGAAACTATTCCTTTCTTACTTTGCGTTTAGAAATTTTTAATATGAAAAGTCTGTTATTCATCGTAATGTTTCCAAGATACTTATTGAAAGACTGATTTTAAATAAAAAATAATTTTCTGTTTGTATAGGATATTAAAGAGACAATATATTGCTTCTAGGAATATAAATACAACTTTTAATGAGCCAAATTGCTTACACATTTGTTTAACTATTGCATCGAGTCTGAAAATAAAAATAAAGATTTAAATTTGAGGTATAAGTTCAAAAATAATGTAGTTTATGATCACATAGCAATTACATTTTTTAAACGAAAAATTATAATTTTGTTGGAACTTGCGTATCACTTCAAAAATATTGGCGACATTATACAAAATGAAGTACATGGTTGTTGATTCAGCGCGTACGAGACATGGCGAATTATCTTGAACGTTGGCACTTTTGCGATTATACGCAAGTACCTTTTTATAACACAATAAAAGCATAAAGAATTTAGATTTTCGAAGTTAAGTGGTAATATTTGACCCATAGATACTCATAAATGAGTGCATTACACACTCAATTATCATATTCTCAAGTTTGATGTAGCAACAGGTTCAAAAATGAGTATATGATGTTTACAATTTTGAGTATGTAGTCGTTGCCAAAGATGAGAATGGGCTATTCTCAAATTTGAGTATGTTTGCATCGGAGCTATTTTGAGTATGTGACGTATTCAAAAGTGAGTATTTTGTACTCAGTTCTGAATACCGGTTTTTCGCAGTGTATTTACTACGAAAAAGTATCTTTTGTACTGTATAATTGTAAATGTTTTAGTTATACGTATAATTCAAATTAAAGTAACATTAGTGTGAGTTCCGTTGTTGCAGACTGTGTGTGTGTGGATGACAAATAACATATTAGGATTGTAAGATATTACTTTTAGAAGAATGCATGATTAATAGGAGTCATTTGCCAATCGGTTTTTAAGAAATTCATTACTTTTGCCGTGGTTCACTTTTTTGACAAGAGGATTTGCGATTTGTTTCAAAATGCCGTTTCACACACGATGTTCTGCATACCGCTATTCTAGAACATAAAACACACACCACTTTTTGTCGCCTTTACTAATAATACCATATTTATGGATTTACCAAATTTGAAATTCTCCGTTACACTTACTATCTTGCCCATTTAATTTTTTTGGCTGAACTAGCCATGTAAAATAACATTTAAAAATCATAAATATAATGCAAATAACCTTAAAAAAACACAGTTGTGTCAATGCAATCGACTATGCTATGCGTAGACAAACTTTGCAATTGTAGTCCACGACGTAACTAAGACAAGACAATAACAAACGAATGTGTTTCCCGCCGCCCCATGACCGATCACTCGCATTTGTTCGTAATATCTCATAGTGAACTTCGTGATTTTGAAATAACCATTTGGATCGCTGGGGTGCCCAAAATGTTGCGTCGCGTGTCATGAATAGCCCGCGTGCCAGTGGTTCACCATCCCTGCACTAGAGTAACTCTGGATTTTGACATATATTTGGATAGAATCGAGAAGGATTCTGGAACAATTTAATGAAAAGAGAGGTGTTCTACAGAAAGAGGATTTGAAGAAAAAGAGCTTTCCCTATGGGTTGGACTTGAAAAAAAAACGTCAGAAAGATTGCAATAATGAATAAAATTGCCCTACATAATCTATTATTTTTGAAAGAATAGCTTATATGGAGATCAATCCCACCGATGTTACAACTCTCCCAACCTCTGTTCTCTGTTCTTACTCTGTCAAATATCAATAACCTAATATTAAGGTACCTCAAACTTCTAGTTTGTTTGAAGATTTTCATTTTTACTCAAAGATAAATATTATTAATCTAGTTGAAAATATTTATAACCAGACAATCCGTAAATAATATTTAACCTCAATAACATGGTAACTTTCCCATGGCATTATTGAAAAAGGAATCTATCAAACTACGAGAAGTATTTGCTCAATATTTTCACAGATATTACGCCAAATTCTGAGCTTTCAATAGAGGGGAAAGTTAAGGTTTTTCCTTTAGTTATGTAATATTTGATCGAGGACTTGAAATAAATACCAATGATGTATCAAGAACTTTTTAGAAATGACGACAACAGCATGTGATTCATTTCATGAGCGTGGGTTAACTAAAAGCACTTTCTTTTTCTAATTCAACCTAACGTCATCACTAACTAAAGTCTATAGAAATAGGAGTGTCAAATAATGTCAAGTGTCGCGGGGTGCCATTTCCGGCAGTATAGCTTTGATTCTTTTGTTTACGCCAGATTGGAATTACATTATGAGCTGACGTCATATATTACTGAAACACCACTAACTAGAAATTCACCAGAAGACTAGAATTCTCTGTTATAGATACTAAATAGATTACAAAATTAAAGAATTAGAGTGATATAAATTTAATAATTTTTAAATAATTTGGTATCAACAAATACAATTTGATCTAATTTTTTTTTTCAAAAATAAGCTTCGATTAAATAACCCCTTAAGGGACAGAAATAACATTTACTTCTCATGTGATGATCATGAAAAATTGAAATGTTTTATTAGAGAAACAAACATCTTATTTAAATAATATACGAATCGATCATTTCAGTTATTGCTAATTCCGGAAGTATATTTAAGCTTGTAGTTTCAAGCAAAAAAAAAAAAAATTTTTATTTTTCTTCTTTCACGATGTAATACATTTCATTCTTAGAAACGGATCGGCTTAAAGGCCTTCACAAGTGCTTTTCATCACTCTCGGAAACGTTTCTCAATAATCTGTCAAGAAAGTCTGATTCGCATAAACCACAGAGCGACCTTTCAAGTGACAGAGAATACAAATCACTTAAATATATATATATATATATATATACACCAGGCTTCGAATACTTAGTGAACTACAAATCTCGAGAGTAAAAAAGCGCAATCTCTAAACCATTTCTTTTTTTTATGGCGTTGGTAAAATATTTTCAGGTGCCAAATGACAGAAATAGGACATCTTTAACAATTGTTAAATTCGTGATTCATTGGTTCGTAAATTTATTTTTTGTATTCTTTTTCGCCGATAAGAGAAAAGTTATATTCTGTAAATAATTGTTTTGCTCTCTTTTTACGTGTTCAAACACACTCACTTGACTCACTTAATGATTTAGATTTCATTCATTTAAAAGCCTGAATAAATTTGTTTTCTTTATTTTCTTTTTTTAAACAACTTTTATGAAAAAGAAGTTATTTATGTTCAAAATTAAATAATTATCATAACGAAAATGTTCAGATATACCATGAAACTTTTACATATTCGATTTTGAAAATTCTACATAGAAAAAACTCTTATTAATTCGAAGGAAGTCTATTAAAGCTCACCACTTTAATTTCGATAGTAATCTGTCGCGATTTGCTGGAAAGAGTTTAATTAATGATTTTATTGAATTACCGTCTGACGATGAAGAAAAACAAAAATGATGCTTTTAGAATTTTTTGTGTGTATTTTACGAAAAAATAATCAGTATCTTAGAAATAGGCGCCATTAGCCAAGGCAAACTCATTTTCTTGTTGTTGTTGAATGAAATTATACGTAAAATGTTATTATATATATATACACATATAATAGTTTCAATCAATTATGAAGATGTCAACTCTTTTTATTTTTACACCATTAAAGATTACATTTAAAAGATGCAAATCTCTCTCTTGTTTCTCGCGAAAGAATGCAGGTGGCCGATATTTTAGCTAAGTAAAATAAATGCTCCAGTAACTTATTTTTCTTATTTATTTTAATTCCCGTACACCACAACTATCACTCGGGGTCTAATGATTGAACTGTATAATTTATATATAAAAAAAAAATTACGGACCTTATAAGGAAAATCAGAATTCAACTATTTAAAATGGCTCGTTACAAAAAAAAAATTGTAATTAAAACTTCATATTTAACAGTAATAATTATTAATACTAAAATCTCATTTTTCCGTTTAAATTAATAAATTAATTTTGCTATTATAAAAATGTATATAATTTACAAATTTATCCTTATTAAATATATAGCATCACTGAATATGTTAGAAAAATCGGAAATAATGATAAATACGAGGTTTTATCGTAGCAAATTTGAATTGCTCGCTCAACAAACTGTTTATAACTAATATGATAAATTAAAAATATCAAAAAGCAGTAGATTATTATTTCTTTGATTTTAAGTAAATAGTTTTGATAACTTGAGATTGTTGTCCTTTTTATAACCTTAGATGTCATGAGATAATCGACCTTGACACTATGAAGCCACCCAATTCTTTTTTTGCTACTTTGGTCTATAAATCATCTTGATTTATTTGCGCAGATTGAGGCGTGCAACAGAAAAGTCATCAATTCTTTTACCATTCCAGACACAATGTGGAAATTTAGAATTTTTTTCATTTTTATATCACGTTCAAGAAAAAAAATGATAACAGCAGAATGGGAAACACTTAAATGCTTCAAGACGCGTATCCACGCTCATTAATATACAATCTAACCGAATCAAAAAGAATCGAGCCCAAGCTATTTATTTCATCAGTTCAATCTCGGGTGTAGTAAATCTTTCGCTCTGTAAATATCAGTAAATCGAATGCCATATGAAACGGCAACAACGGCTACACGCAGCTTTGAAGTGACATTTAGTAAGCCATAAAATCATGAATGTTGAAGATCAAATGAGGAGGGGGTCTCATTATATATATATATATATATATATATATATATATATATATATATATATATATATATATTTCAACAAGCATTACTCATAAGTAAAAAACAAGAAATAAAGTCTGAAGAAAAACAAAAAGGATTTTAAATGCAAATGTTTGCAGAGAGTTACCCGATTATCTAGTTTGAGTTGGCAACTTATGCCGTCATTCGATCCTTAAAGCATCGGGTAATTACGGAAAAATATTGCTCATAGGTCAAAGATGAATCCAATTTTAATTTGAGTAATACCTGCATCAGACTGTCCGAAATAATATATTCTATTAAGTTGAAGACGTCTATTTAAACTTTTCAAACTATTTATGGTTAGTTGGTGTCTTTTCATGGATAGTAATTAAACAGGACCAATGGTCCGATAGATAGCATGGGCAATCTGGATGTAGATATAGTAAACTGTGTTATAAACACGGAGATAAAGATTTTAAGTATAGAGCAGTACATGAACATCTAACAAAAAGCAAATCTTTTCCTTCGAAGGGATTTATTTAAAGCTTATTACTCCTATTCTCTACGCAAATAATATTTTAAAAGCTTCCATTATATATTTTCATGACCTCTTCTAATTCCATCAAGTAGTTCATAGTTTTAGCGCAAACGCTGAATCTTATTTGCGGTTTAAAATATTTGTTTCAGATTTTTAAACCTCATTTAGGATCTTTTCAAATATATGAAAATTTTCTAAATTAAAATTTCATTTTCCGAGGGTATTTTTTTTAAAAAAAAATTAATGGTAAAATGACGAGGCAATCAATAACTGTGATTATTTTAAACCCCAAGATTCTGCTTGTATAATATTTTGTTCCAATGCTAAAAATATTATTTTGTTATTAGAAAAAGGGCGTGTGTGTATCTCATTTGTACACGAAACATTATTTCTTATGGATATAT
The DNA here is from genome assembly GCA_019973935.1 of Trichonephila clavipes. Classification (NCBI taxonomy): domain Eukaryota; kingdom Metazoa; phylum Arthropoda; class Arachnida; order Araneae; family Nephilidae; genus Trichonephila; species Trichonephila clavipes. The sequence continues at coordinate 814,926 of BMAU01020558.1, read as the reverse complement.
AATGGGATCCCCATTTTATACGAGCCTCTATTTTGCGAACTTTTTCTAGGAATCAAGAATACAAAATACATTGAAAAATGAATCCCTATTTAAAGAATTTTCCACATAATGAACGTTTTTTCGGAATTTAGCAACTTTGATAAATAGAGGTCCAACTGTATTTTTTCCGTTAAGTGTCATGAAAATCACTTCATACTATAACCAATCCCCCCCCCAAATAAAATTTTTTGTCAATTATTGAATCATTTGATTGTCGTTATAAAATTATGCGTTAATGTGTGATTTCTTAAATATCTCACTAAATAAAAATAAAATTTTCTTTGAATAATTCTTTTTCAGAGTTTATGTAAAAACAGTTGGATTTTTGATTTTTGAAGATATTTTATAAAAATGCAAAATAAAATAAGATCGCAGGAAACCACGTATTCGTTTAAATTAATATTGTTCACATGAAAGGAAGCCGGTATTTTCTGTGATATATCAACATGAAATAACGAATTTTAAATCCTCGCACTATTTTCAGGCAAATTTAGGTAGATTATTCATTCAAATGTGAACAAGATGGAAAATATATGTGGCGATGGTACCTAGTATATAAGCCAGTAACAGCCCTTGGACTGAAGTGATCATTTTGGTCCAGTGGTAAGTACGGTTGAGAGACACAAACAATTTACATTATTTACGTTTTAAGTAAAACTCATTAATATTCCGAGTTTTGACATTTGTAGAGAGATGATAAAAATAAAATCTCTCTTGTCGAGAGGAAATGACACACTTTCTAATTCTCTATACGCTCACGGATGGAGCACTCAAAATATTGGCCTCTCACGTCGAGAGGAAATCACCATCTCCAAATCTCCACACTGCGCTCACTGGCGGAGCCCACAGAATCGACTGCTCTCGTCGAGAGGTTAACACTGACCGACTCTGGCTTGGCACTCGCGCATGCGCAGTGCTTCGGATCAGTCCGCGTTGCCACATAGAGTTTTAGAAGATGTCTAGAGTTCGTTACACACGGAAGAACATTTGCAACTGAAACGTGTTTGCGCGCGATTGATTCCGAAATTGTTGACACCTGAGCAAATGCAGCATCGAGTGAATATGTGCACATAACGGAAAGAAAGACTGGAACAAGAAGACGATAATTTCTTAAGACGCAGCATCACAGCAGACGAAGCTTGGTTGTATCACTACGATCCAGCAATAAAACAACAAAGCAGAGAATGGAAACATCCATCTTCACCTACTACTAAGAAAGCAAAAAATGTAAAATCTGCCGGTAAAGTTTGACCATATTTTTTTTTAATTATGAAGTAATTGTGTATTAACTCGCTGACGAACCCGGTACTACCATAAACGGCTCGTACTACGCGAATGTTCGATGAACAATGGTACAGCACTTTAAAAGGAAACATCCATTGCTCCAAAATGGCTTCCTATTGCACCATGACAATGCCCAACCACATATTACTTGTTGTGTTCTGGATGTTTTGCAGCAGAACAACGTAGAAATTTTGCTACACACCATTTAGTCCTGATCTCGCTTCATGCGATTTCTGGCTTTTTCCTCAATTTAAGAAAACATTATGAGGCATACATTTCGCACACACACAAGCAACAAAGCATATGTAAAGGCTGCGGAGGCAGTTTTGAAAAAGCTCTCCCAAAGGACTGTTACATGTTTTAAAGGACAGAATGTTGGGATAAATGCATTACGTGCCGCGGAAGTTATTTTGAAAAAGACCATGTAAATGATGACTATTAAAGGTATTCTGTTTTTGTTTTGTTTTTTCTATAACTTTAGTCTGATTACTTATTGAACAGCCCTCGTATAAGTGCATTTAGAGGGCTTGAAGAAACTTTTCCCGAAATAATAAAATTAGAATATTTGAAAGAAAAAAAATCTTTTAAATTTTGTAATCATCACAAACCGAAGTCGTTAAGCCTTCTTTCAAAAGCAGAAAAGGGATCCTACTTCATTGAATAATTTCCTCTTATTTATATTCTTCTTGTATTATTTTGAGGATTGTAAGGATCTTTTAAAGATATACTTTGAATTAACTGAATGAATGTTATTTCCTAAATCATTGTTCATTCTGCATAAAATAATTCTTCTAATAAGAATAACAGTCATGCAACTGTCATTATTCAAAATCCAACTATGTGTCTCTAATGGAAATAAGTTATTAAGTTATCACAAATCATACTAATACTGTTGACATGCATTGATACTGTTATCACAAATCAGTAGAATATTAATGATTGTTATGACAAATCTTTTGTATTAAATTCAGAACAACTTAGGCATAAGATTTCTGAATCGCACGCTCTAAGAACATAAAACTAAAAAATCTTACATAAACTGACTTGAACCTAATTATTTTATAGAAACAAACACTATCATCACAAAAAAGACAGCAGCATCCTCTGAAGGGGTACGCCGATTTATCACAAGTTTGACAAGTCCAAAAGTAGATAATTACCTACAATATGCTCTTCACGTGTCAATTAGACACGCCCATGATCGTTTTTAACTTTGGTATACTATGTTTCCGAGAGAGTAAAGACACCTAAATGATGAGTCAAGCAGATTAATGCCATTCATTCTGACCTTTGTTCATCGGATTTTTGCTCCAGCGTGTTAAAGATACGTTCAAATCAAAATCTGCTTCAAGAATATGAATGACAAACTGCCGTCTGCTATTTGACTACCACGTTGCAACAATTCCCTGATAGCGCGATTTCTGGGAAACGCTCTCTTTCTTCTATACTTTTTTTAATTAGTAAAAATTAAACTTGGGTAGAGAAAAAATATGAAAAACAAGTACTTTATACATAAAAGTAACGTAGAGAAAAAATTCTTAGTGGATATTTTACAGTTTAAACGTTCAGTTCAAAACCGAGTTGTGGTATTCAAAAACGACTTTAAAAGGATTTTTTCAACGAAATATTTCATGCCCGAGATATAATTATAAAGCCTCAAAAAGTATGAAACAACTGCGAAATTTTAAATGAATTAAAATGGCGTAGGTGTAGTACGAAGGTAACGAATGACTTGTAATGAAAATAAATTAGTCTATATTACGGAATACTACATTAAAAAAGTATCGAAATATTCATATGAACACATTTCAGTAAACGCTAAAAAATCATTCACGTGGTGTACAGTTGTTATTGTACATAAAATAATTGAGCTTGTATACATATTTAAAGTGCAAATAACATATATATAGATTGCATAGTAACTTTGAGATTTCATACAATAATTGTAAATTTAAATTCAATAATATTACACACAGTCAACTTGAGCATTTGTACTGATTTCGCTTCAAATAACATGAAACTAATTTGAAAAAATCTTGTTTACGAGGTTTCCCTCTTTTTAGCTCCGTTTCATTCATTCATAGAAAACACTTCAATGTCCATTTCTTGTTTACCTACGAAAAAACCACTAACATAATTTGAGTGATCATATTGAATTCTGCTGTAATCAGTTTGAGTCTTTCCAGATTTCGATCTAATTTCCTCTGAAAATTACCATATGGACGTTTTAAAAGTTATATTCAAGAAACAAAATCTCTTAAAATAGGATCCAGCTTCATAAGAGAGCATAAGAGAACTATATATATTTACAGACTGCAAGCAACTCCCAATAATCATCTCTGAAGCAAAATAACACATAATTAATTATGGGATTTTTAGTGGAGAACTAGGGATTTTGAGAGCCATAGGAAATTGTCAATTTCATTTGTAGTTTAATGTTAACTGAAAAATACTGTTATATATTACTGTTACTTGGTATCAAACATTGCTTCCAAAAAATATTATAGAAAAGTTTTAACACTTTCTATAATACATGACAAGATATGACATGCTATTTTATTTAAGAAGTTGTTCGAAAAATGTTCTCTCTGATTTCTGCCACGATGGTAAAAGTTACAAAAGTTAGTATCAACGATGCAAGTGATTTTTCAAACTAAATAAAAGAAAACATGGGTGTGAGAAGAATAGCGGGAAAACTTCGCCTCTATATCAGTCTTATCTTCATCAGATAAAGCTTCTTTTAAATAATAAAACTATATTAGCATGCTAAAAACATAAAAATATGTCGACTCACACCCTTTTCTGATATAAGATTTAGAGCCATTCAATATATTATCCTAGGTTTTGTTGCATCATTATGGAAAACTTCTTGAAAGGGAATATTAACTTTTCCTGTTCAAATAGTTTCCATACCCTTTTGAAAAGTTTTTTTTTTTCAAAAGGGTATCTTAGTCAAAGGAAACTAATAATGAAGTTGTATTTTTAATGGAATGGAATGTTTCTTATATTTAAAACAAAAAGCCTGAAAATAACATTCGCTATTATACAATTAAAAAGGAAAATATTTTGTAGCAAATTCTCCCCGCTTGTTTTGCTTAACGAACCTCTAGGGTTTTTTCGTGACGTTGTTTGATATGAGAATCTCTCCTTGGGAAGGAACAAAAAGTATTATTAATTATGTAGATCTTAAGAAAGGATAACTGAGAATACTACTAAGTGTAAGGTTTATCATAGAGAGCTTGGCTTAGGAGAGGGTTATGAGTAGACCTACTTATGTATCTTTCAAGCTTGACTGCGTGGAAGCTTCATTTAAAGATAAGTAAGATTTATAGCTCGTTAGAATTTCGTTAGGCTAACCACTCTCCACATAGACGTATTTTTGATAAACAATGGGAGGGCATGACTAAGGAAATTTATTTGGGGACGAGACTTTGTGCAATAGTTGTACTCCTTTAGGGTGTTCAACCCTGAATATAATTCCGCCGAATGGGCAGTGAATTCGGAGAAAATAGCCTTCGAAATTTATGTTTAGGTTTTATACAATTAAGTTTTAATTTGCATCAGCGCTGCAGCGGCATAGGTGGTAAAGTGACCTCGCGGTCGGCAAAGGTTCGAGTCCCCCGATCGGTTTTTTTCTTTTAACTTTGAAATTCATTTAATTATTTTTATAATTAAATCAATTTATTTAAAAAAAGGTTTATTAAATATTAAATGATACTTTAGATAATTATTTTGTATTTTAAAAAGTAAAATAATTACTGTAATTATATAAATATTTACATCATATTTTATAAATATAATTATATTAATAAATAATATTTATTATATAAAAATATATTATAATAAATATTAAATGATATATTAAATAAGAATTAGTTAAGTTTTCGAATGTGAAATACAATATATTATAAATACAATATTATATATAATATTATAATAATATATAAAATATATTATTATAATTATTTATAAAAAATTATTTTATAATTAATATAATAAAAATAATATATATATCTTATATTATGTATTATTAATTTAATTATTTTATAAAATATTTAATAAGTATATTAAAATAAACTGATTTAATTGTAAAAATAATTAAATGAGTTTGAAAAATAAAACAAAACGCGCGACTCGAACATTAGCCAGCCGTGTGGTATTCTACCAACTATGCCACTGCACGCTAATTAAAACTTAATTGTATAAAAGCTAAGTATGAGTTTCGAATGCCATTATCTCCGAATTCACTGGCCATTCGGCGCTATTACTTCGAGGGTTGAAAACTCTATAAAAGAGAGTACTACTATTACACAAAGTCTCGTCCCCAAATGAATTTCCTTAATAGCCCCTCCCCCATACTGATGCATAGGTGTCCTAATCCGCCACAATTCTTAATTAAGTACACAATTTTTATTTAAATTAATCAAAGAGGAAAATTGTTACATTATATTTTACACCCAGTTTTCATTTTTCATTTACCTTTTATCATTGGTTTATCTCAGTCAAATTGTTCAACAAGGTTACGCATAAAAAGAAAAAATTTTAAAAAGTGCTTTTCACAATTCATGTAATTAGTAAAAAGTGATTATATATAAACTCAATATATATTTTAATAAATTATTTTGCTCTCTGTTTCATGTTTTAAAATATATTAAGCATCATAATATATTATATATATATGTTAAAAAGATAATGATTTCATTCTGATTGTCAAAGATTAACTGCTTCTGCATGATTAATTACTTTTGAAGAGAAAATTGAAATGACTAATGAAAAGCTATTTTCATTTATTAATAACCTTTTTATCTTCTTTAAAATTTAAGTTTCATATACCGGGTGGTTATAATTAAAGTTACACTATTCAGAGGCCTGTAGAACCTGTTTTGCTGATCGGATTTTGATGGAATATATGCTATAGGGACCGTGGGGAAATGATTTCTGCAATAAAAAAAATAGTACAAATTTTGACCACCAGGTGGTTCTTATCCAGTATTCCTTATGCAAATCCGTAAAACCTGTATATAAACTTGCAGTCATAGCCAGAGAAGCATTCAGCGCGCGTTGGTCATCGTTAATCATTCCGGCTTTACAGGGACGACAATGTTTGCAAACCATTATATTTATGCAAGATGGAGAAACTCCTCCCATTGAGCGCCAAGTCAAAGCACTGTTTAGTGCTAATTTTGGCGATAATCGTGATTATCCAGATATTTTTGGGGTACATGGCCTTCTTGCTCACCCGTCTTAAATCCCTGTGATTTCTGGTTGCGGTGATTTGTAAAAGACCCTGTTTCTAGTGGAGGATTTAGGACTTTACCTGATTTGAAAGCCAGCATTACACGTCATGTGGCTGAAATTCCTCGTGAGGTACTTAGTGCTACCATTGAAAATGCTATAATGCGCTTTCAACACGTTATTGATGCCATTGGAGCACATTCTGTAATTGAATAAATTTTAACAATTCTAACATATTTTTTGTCCTTCTTTGGGCACCACATTTTCTCCTAGTTGTCAAAATTTGAATTTTTTTTATTGCAGAAACATTTTCCCCATGGCCATATTCCAAGTTTCATCAAAATCCGACAAGTAGAATTGGTACTACAAGCCTCTGAATAGTGTAATTTTAATTATATAACCACCCGGTATATTATTATTAAAAATGCTTCTACAAAATCTATATGAATAATATCCCTATAAGCCTCTTGAAATTTATAAGAAACTGAAAAATTGTGACTGTAAATCAATAATCAAACATGAATTATGAAATAACTGTTGAATTCTTACACGTATATATAAATTCAATAAAATATCGCTCATTTTCAAAAGCCTGGGCCAAATTAAAGTAATTTCAGGGACTGCACTTAAAAATTAATCCGTTATGTGGACATTTAAGAAACAGTATTAACTAACTACTCGTAACTGCATCCACTAAATTTGTCATAATTTAGATTTATTCTTGTTATCAAACTCCGATTTGAATGAATAATTTTAAGAAGTTGCTTTCATTTCAGTTTTGTTAATTGCTTTGCGACGGACCTCGTATATAATTTTGAACCTCGATCAAGTGAAAAGGATGATATTTGAGCTGGTACCCCCTTGTCCTAATTTTCCCACCATGCCAACGTGGGGACTTTGAACCTCGAAAGATTTAACATTCACCAGCTCCTCTACACGGCGGGTATTCTATGGTATCAGGACTCGAATCTGTGAGTTGACAAAGTCGGTCACGATTTTATGACTATGAAATTATTATACGAAAGAAATATGTTTCAAAAATGAGCGCAATTAAAAGTATTTTCTTAAAAACTAGAATTCCGAGAGACAAATAAATAGAAAACGTAAAAAGTAAACTGACATGCAGAAAAAAATTTAAGCATCTCAGATTTTTTTTTTTTTTTTTACTCTTTTACCTTATTAGAACTATTGAGCCTCTTTGTAAGCTCTTAATTATTCGAATGCAAATTTAAAAATAATATTTAAGCGTAAATATAAGTTTTAAGTAACTTTTCAACTCTCCCAGTTTGGACGCTCTCAAACTAACCATTACACGACTAAATTTGACAACTAACTGAAGTTTTCCCAATTTTGAGACATATTAGCTTGGTAATATGTATTCTACACAGATATACCAATTTTTTCCATTTTAGTCCAGCAGCCCTAGTGTACAAATATTTTGAGTATATAGCGCTTTCGTAAACTCACACATTTTTGTTGCACCTTAATTAACGTCAGTTTTTTCTTTGAAGTTGAAGAGGACCTAGTTTTTTTATAATAGTTCTCTCTTCAATTGAATGGCACGATTTCAATAAAGGATTCTTCTCATTTGCTATGCATTAGCCTTTCATTGCTCGAGTGCTTACCTTCTGAATCTTGCAGTTTGGCCCCTGTTCAATAGAGTCTGAGATTAAACCGCACTCTTTATTTAAGACGTGGTATGCCTCTTTACCTACGAACTATCACGCGTCTATGTTTTGCGCTCGTGATAAAGGTAAAAAAAGGTTTAAGTAAAGAATCCAGAGAACGTATTGCTTAGTCACTCCTATTCTGTTTGTGTTGTTGAACTTGAAAGTAAAGCATCAATTCAAAGACGATATTTATTTGCTCTTTATAATGCTGGAATGATTGTTTTTTCACTTGGGGTGTAAAATATGCAATGACACATTTAGGAACGCTTTTTGAACAAGGGGAAAAGAACCTATAAAAACCCATCATTTTGAACTGATTGCACGATGTCTATTAAATGTCAACGATGATGCGTCGTAATAGCATTTTGTCGCATGTTTGGTTACATTAGCTACCACACCCCAGAACATCAGAGTTGCATAGAGACGTATGTAGAGGCGGTTGTTATTCGCATTGGTTTGCACTAAATTTTACAAAGAGAAAAGAAATTTTAGTATGAGTTCCTCAAGTTTTGGATTCTCAGCCAGTGAGTCATGGGCGCGTATTTTTAGCTTTAAAAACGGGTTGAAATTGAAGAAATTATCCTTCGATCTAATATATGTGAACACGTATCAGAGTTTACATAAGAAATATAAATCCGAGGTTTATTTTTAAAGTTTTGAGGCCTTAAGGAAAAAAATTAAGACCGAAAGAATAACTCTTTTCCATATCAAGACGCAAATATGATCATCTGCTTTTTGAAAGAAGGTTTACTATCAATAAACTAAAGAAGTAATTGTAAACTAAACAGAAAGTTTTATCGATCTTATTTGAAATTAAAATTGCATAAAAGCTGGTTTAAAATAATATCTTGTTAGATTTCCAACAACTCTTTATTTATTTACTTACTTTATTTTAATGTATTTGTTACTCAGTGGATTGAATTTTAAATAGTATTACTACACGGATTGCTCCTCTGAAATTTACATTCAATAATTGAATCCATTCAGGACATTTTTCTGCGAATGATAAATCAAAACTGTTAAGTATTTTACACATAATAATATGTAATGCTTCCAGAGCTTAAGAATCATCAGTACAATTGTTCTTTTTCCTTTTTTTTCGTGAAAAGAAGAGAAAATATTTTTTAAAATCACAGAAATTAAAGTGTTCCCTTAAAATGTTATTACGGTAAATCATATTCCTTTGAAAATTTTATAAGTATTATTTTTTAAAAAAAACAACTTTTTTGTCATATTTCACTCTGAGTGAATACAATTTTGAGAAATTTAATTTTCTTTTCTGAAGTCTATTCAAGTTGAAAATAGTTTAAAGTAGGTCAAGTTATTTGAGTTAATTTACAATTTGACATTCGTTTCATAAAATTTTGTTATTTAAACAAGAATTCTTACATTTAAAATGATTCTGCATATTTAAAAAGAAAGAAATTCAGCAATATAAAAATACTTTAAAAAATAATTCAATATTCCTAACTTATATATACTGAAACCTTGTAATTTTGAACAAAAACTTTTTACATTAAGCATACAAATTAAAAAGAAGATGAAAACGAAAAGATGCTTGGTCATTGAAGTATTTATTTCTCCCAATATATTTCTCTTTTACTTCTTTTTTCTTTCTTTTTCTTTTGAAAAGAAGAAGAAATTTTTACATGCATCGACAATCACCCTTTGAAAAGAAAGGGCGGTGTGTCAAAGAGCTCGATCCATGACAGGTGTCATGGTTTGATTGGGTGGTCTTTCAAGAAGTATACTCTTATTAGAATGAGGGAGAAGGTTCCAAAAACACTTCATAAGTCTTCTGATACTCTAGACTCTGCCTTTTGATATTATTCAGTGAACAGATCGCAATGTATCACCTTAAAGTGGAAATTCGTCATTTTTACAGTCTCTTAAATGGGTTTCTGGAAGACAAGTCATCGAGCTTAAACTATTTTAATCAGAGACGCTATTTTGAGTCATAACAGTTTATAAGAATTGCATTTTAATTCAAATGGAGTGTATCATATATTATCATACATATATGCATTACATAAAACATTTCATGAAATATTTACTGCCTGTATAAAAATCTCTTAAGAAAAGCAATATTTTCTCTCTCTCCCCCCGATTAATTGCTCTAGACCGAACAAAACTCATTCAGTTGGGTAGACACATTTCTTCAAAAAATAATAGAAATTCTGAGAATATTAAAAATATTGTATTCGAAGAAGAGTCAATGATTAGGGTTACATTAAATATACTAATGGTATCTTTTCAACGCTCAATATATGATGTCAGTTAAATGCACAATTACAATTAAACAGATAATTCAATTTTTAAGAAATTTTAGTACAGCCGTCAACAAATAAATTACTTTAATTAATTATTTTAAGCTCCTTATTTAACTAAAAAATGGAATATTTTCGATGAGTCAAAGTATATTGAAAACAGCTTTCTTAAAATTCTTATGAATGTTGAGCCTTCAAAACTCACTCTATTTATATAATGTTTGTAAAATGAAAAGCTTCTGTTGTCTGATACTTACAATGGCACAAGTAGGCGATGAAAAAATCGTTGTATATTTAACTAGTGTGTTTAACTATATTTTTTGTGCTGATTACGGGAAAAATAGTGAAAAAATTCCATCACCCTTAGATAAGTCACAAATTTCATCTGAAATTTTCTTATTTTCAATTGGTTTCAGGTCCAGTATGCGTACTATTTTTCAATATTATAGCCTGTATAATTGGTGAATTTAGTCTGAATTATGGATCTTTTATGGTGAATAGGTTACTAAACAATGTATATTATTTACAAACACAGTTTTATTCTATTTATTTGCTATGACAATGAATCTAAACTCGGAATACCAGTTCCTACTGGAACGAGATATGTCTCATTCTGTGTGCCCCTTTTCCGCCGACTCTTTTCTCCGCCTGCGGAAAAAAAGAGCTCGGTAGGTCCAGATTCCACTCACTACATGACAAAACAACCACTCTCCACTGTTTGTACTGGCAATCTTTAAATTTTAATAACTTAAAAATCAATTATATAATTACTTAAAACTAAAAAAGGGCAAACTAAAGTCACTCCCCAACTATGACTGATAGGAGATTTAGATTCCTACGGCGCTCCATTAAGCCTATCAACACCGCCCCTTCCCCAATCCTACTGGCTGCTAGACCTTAGTTGCAGTCAGTGACTCAGTGTGGAGCTAGCCACTGTGGTGTAAGCATCAAACAGTTTTGTGCTACGGTATTTAAAAGAAATGGCTACTAGAGGATGTGTTAACTCTCCTAACTGTTTCTGTTATATTTGTGGGTCTTATACCGTCAAGAAGCAACAAAGGAACATTTCTAATTTTGTTCAGAAGGTGTATTTTGCATACTTTAGTATTAAATTAGGGGACCAAGATAAATCTTGGGCTCCTCATGTAGTGTGCTCTGTGTGTGTTGAAGAACTGAGACAATGGTTTCAAGGTAAGAAGAATTCATTTCGTTTTGCAGTACTCATGATTTGGAGAGAGCCTAAAAATCACCGTGATGACTGTTATTTTTGTTCTTGTTCAGTGCAAGGTTTCAATTTAAAAAACAGGAAGGGCATTTCATACTCAACCATCAGACTTTCGGCTATTCGCCCTGTACCTCATGGACCTGACTTGCCTATTCCTTCCCCTCCGGATACCCTGGACAATATTTTAGACGATTTAGACCAAATATCACATATTAGCAGCGACAGTGATGATGGCTACGATCCAGGTACAAATGACCCTGAACTTTTCTCTCAATCAGATTTGAACGACTTAGTGCGAGATCTGGGCCTCCCAAAGGACACAGCGGAAGGTTTAGGGTCTAGACTTAAAGAAAGACATTTGTTAAACTCCAGTTTCATTTTCGTGGTACCGATTTAGAGAAAAGGAATTTGTCCTTTTTTTACGCAAGAGGGGGACCTAGTTTTCTGCAGCAATGTACCTGCAATTTTGGAAATGCTCAAAATTATGTATGAACCAGAGGAATGGAGACTTTTTATCGATTCGTCAAAAAGGAGTTTGAAAGCTGTACTTCACAATGGTAACCGATATGCTTCTGTGCCTGTTGGACCCTCAGTCCATTTGAAAGAATGCTACGAGAATCTTAAGTTTATTCTTAATAAGCTCAGCTACTCTGACCATAAATGGACCATTTGTGGTGATTTGAAAGTTATTTCTATGTTACTAGGTCAACAAAGTGGTTACACTAAGTTTCCATGCTTCCTCTGTGATTGGGATAGCCGTGACAGGAAACAACACTACGTAAAGCAGACGTGGCCAATCAGAAAAGCTCTTATTCCTGGAGTTAAAGATGTTGAAAGACAAAGTTTAGTAGATCCTAAGAAGATCTTGTTTCCACCATTTCATATAAAATTGGGGCTAATGAAACAGTTTGTGAAAGCATTAGACAAAGAAGGAGAGTGTTTCAAGTATCTTTGTGAACAGTTTCCTGGTCTATCCGATGCTAAGCTGAAAGAGGGCATCTTTGTTGGGCCTGACATAAGAAAACTTTTAAAAGATGAAACTTTTGTCACTAAAATGGAAATGAAAGAAAAAAATACATGGAATTCATTTAAACTTGTTGTAACAGGTTTTCTTGGAAACAAAAAAGATCCAAACTACAAAGCTTTGGATGCTGAAATGTTACAAAACTACAAAATAATGGGCTGCAACATGAGTATCAAAGTCCATTTCCTCCACTCACATCTGGACTACTTTCCAGAAAATCTTGGGGCTGTAAGTGAGGAACAAGGAGAACGTTTCCATCAGGATATAAAAGAAATGGAGCGCAGATACCAAAGTCGTTGGAATTTCAACATGATGGCAGATTACTGTTGGATGTTAAAACGGGAAAATTCACATAGCCGAAAAAGTACTAAAAGAAGTTTTGATGGGAAAAGAAAACGTTTTTACAAAGACTTATAATAGCATTTTCAACACATGTGTATCACTATTATTCTTATTTAAGCTATTTATCTTTGTTTTTCTTTCTTTTAGTTTATGTTAAATTAATTAAAACAAATCCAAAATTTTCGTTTTTTGTACTTTTTTCAAATATTTTACCTTTATTTTGTAGGCAAGCCTTACGTGAATGAAAAAAACCCATGTCATTTTTGAAATCAGCGCAAATAACTAAATAAAGACCAGTTAATAAAATCAAAACAATTTTAAAAATAGTTTTTTTTGCAGACCTGTGTGGTTAATTTTAAGAATTTCTTTAATTCTTATTTCATAGCACAACAACGGTAAGCAGTAAATTTTTAATATACAATGATATAGCCTGTAATTATTGGGCTCTAAATTACTCTCGACACATTCTTCTTAGTTTTTTAAAATAAAGCTTTCGCTTTTATTAGAGCACACATATCCATAAATTAATTATATCGGACCATCATTCTCTGTTCGACATGTGTCTAACAATAGAGTATTTTTAATCGCTTTTTCGTTGCTTTATTTTTAAAACAGGCTTAGCTCAGAATTCGACACAGCCCTTTAACAGAATGTCTTAATATTATTTCGGCATATATTTTGCATAGCTGTTATTCACTTATTTTGTTTTCTGGTTACAAAATGTTGAAAAGAAATTTTGGAATTCATCATTCGAGTTTTTTTATTAAACTCCTCAAGCACTAAATAGTAATATATTCACATATACATATATACTTCTATTTACGTAAAATATAAAACCAAATGGCTTATCTTTCCGTTAAAAAAAGGGCAAAATATTCCATTTTTTTACAGTTTAACAACTGTTATTAAATCTAAGTAAATGTTCGACATCTATTTACATATTGCATACAATGCGAGTAAAGAATTTGGCACGCCTCGATAAAATGAAATAAGAGATAATAAAAAATCAACTGACAAGCATCAATGATTAAACGAAGTAACGTCCTCTAAATCGAAAAATGACGAATAGATGTGAAGACGCTCATGTTTCACATATAAACTAATTTGAATACAAAATAGGAGTTAAGATAATTGGAATTCTTCAGATGAAGCTTAAGATACATTTAACGTTTTGAAATCATTAGTGTGTGTTGTGCATTTCCTTTTATTCAAATTATTTTTTTCATTCGAAGTCTCTTCTAATGTCTCGCATGCATTTGAATAGTCACAGAAACAAGGTTATATCTTCTTGTTAATTGTAAGTCATTAAATATTTTATTATTGAAACAACTACAAATGGAACTGAAAAAAACACCACGTACTACAGTAGTGTAGATTCTTTCCTTCTATGAATGATTCGCTGAAGATATTCTAAAGAAATGTTTAAAAATCATTAAAATTTCGAAAAATGACATTTTCTTACGTATTATGAACTATTTTACTTAATAATTAGTGTTTTAAGCAGTTTTCTTAAGAATTAGCGTTTTTTAAGTTTGCTTCTTTGACAGACTTCGTATGGAATTGGAAAGTATTTTTTATTCACTTCCAATAATTTTTTAAAAGATAAATAAAGTACTAAATTACCCTATCTTAGCAATACGTTTACCTTAAACAAATTTAAATTATATAATTTTAGTTGTTCTTATGATTATTTGTCACATGCATGTTTTGGATTCTTACTCAAATGATCCTTCAAGGAATCTGAGCTATCATAATCAAGCAAGATTTTCAACTATTTAATTTAGCTACGAAATCTAACATTTTATATAAAAAAATATCTGATTACGCGTTTCCTTTTTCTGTATTTAAGAAGAAAAAAAAAGAGGAAAAAATATCTTCGTTAGAGATTTCGAGATATTTTTATATAAAGATTTTTTCCTCTACCAAACAAATTTAATATAACTTTTAGAATTCTATTCAATTTAAGGTATCCGACTACGTTCGGAAGCGTGATTTTGCAAAAGCTTATAAATGGATAATATTTGTGATATTTAGTGTCACTTAGAATAGAATACGTGCATAAAATTGCTTTAAGAGCATTATTATAATGAAAAAATTATTTAAATACAATATTTTGACAAAAAATGAAGTCTGGTGAAGTCTTTACTTTATATAAGTAAAGTATTATTATTATAGAAGCATTTTTCATAAAAGGAGAACGTTTTGAATATAGGTTATTTTAAGTTATTTTTTTGCCAAAATATTGCATTTAAATAAATTTTTTTTTGTCATAATGTCCTTAAAACAATTTTATGCTTGCATTCTAATCTAAGTGACACTAAATATCATGAAAATTATTCATTTATGCACTTTTTTAAAATCATTGTTGTTAACGTAGTCGGATACCTAAACTATAAGAACTCTTTCTAGGTTACTCATAAACATTTATTTTAACTAATCTCCTAGACTACTTTGTTTGGTACAAGCACCTCGCTTTGTGTAGGAACCATGACGTATGCAAATAAGTATTGTTATATAATCAAAATAGCAATGAGTATTATATGTTTCGGTTACTAGTGGATGTTGGGAAAGCGTTTCATTATGGTTCAGAAGTTAATAAGAGTATAGTGAGAGAATAAAGAGGGATGGCTCAGAAGAAAGATTCCTATGTGAACCCACTTAAAGATATTAGTTAATTGCATTTTCACACTCAACTCTAGCTGTAAGGAGACTTCAATTAAAGATCACAATATAATACATTTACTATCAAGGTTTGATAAGGTAAATCGCTCCACACGTGTAAGTATTTTTGATACTTTTAATCGAATCGAATCAAGAAACTATATGAAAATTTCTGCCATTTTTCGAAAACCATGTGAATTTTTCAAAAATTATAGTTCCGACTCTGTATAGAAATCCTATCTGTATATAGACAAAATAATAATGCTATAGAAGCATTTTTTTATGAAAGGAGAATGCTTTGAAAACATGTCATTCTTTTTTTGCCAAAAAATTCATTTTAATAATTTTTCTCGTAATACTATTCTTAAAACAATTTTATATGTATATCATAATTCAACTGATACTAAATATATCATAAAAATTATTCCTTTTTATACGTTTTCAAAATAATCACGGTTCCGAACGTAGTCACCTTATGATATTGATTTGCCTTCCACTTTATCGAAGCACTTTTTTTGTTCTTATCTTTTAAATGAATTTTACTCTAATTTTTTAATATTATCATCTATTACACAAAAAGATTTCTGTTTTCCTAATATTATTGTTCTTGTCATATTGCATGCATTTGTATTTAAATTGATTCTCACTGTTTCGTTTGGATACATTGTAAATCAGAATATATATTAATCTCACTGAACAATTTCTGATTCAGTTTTCGATCATTGTTTCACCTACATAGTATAACAAAACTAAGCCTTTTTTAGTAAACTCGTCTTGACTACTTTAAGTGTAGGAATGTTAGTAGCAATACATCACAGTTGCTGGGAAGACAAATGCTCATGTTGTTACACTTGAATTTCCACTCCAGGGTAGAAGTTATAGTGGAAATTTAACAGACGCCGTAATTTTTCTTCGCCTTTTTGACACTTGAAGGACAAAATATGTATAAAGGAGGCCAAAAGAATTCTAACCAAAAATATCCTGTTGATTCTACATAAGTACTTTACACTGTCACGACATTTCGGACCAATTTCACGATTTTTTTTTCGCGGAACCGTCAGAAATTTAAACGAATTAAAAAAATAAAATAATTAAAAATTTTCAAGTTATTCTGAAATAAACTTTTATATTACTTAGCTGTAATTAAAACATTAATCCATCTACTGCATGAAACAACTACAGAGTCTTTTTCCTTTTTTATTCAAATATTTTGAACGAAATTATTCAAATATTTACGTCTCCTGTTAGCCACCCTATATCCATCTTTAGGGCAAGTGATTGGAACCAGAAAAAACTTCGCGGACTTTTTGTAACTGCATTGAAGGATGATTTTCTTTCTTTTTACAACCGCATCAAATCTCAGCAAGATTTCTCGAAAGAAGTGTTTAAGACTCTGTGTACAAGACTTTCAACGTACAAAAGAACTTTCTTACGATAACTTAACTTTTACGAGATGTATCCTTTTTTTAATAAAACATTGACTAAGACTTCTGAGAAATTGATTTATAATCTGTACTTTATAAATAATAGAATATTCTATCTATTACAACTAAAAAATAATAGATTGAGCTATGCTTAACTGAAACTCTGATTCTCTAGAAATTTCGTAGTACTTTTTTTATTTATCATTTTTGTTTAAAGATGTTAGATGCATCAAAATAAAAAAAAAGGAGGTATCCAAAAAATATTTTCAAGAATGAAAAATATGGATACTTCATTCCATCTCAATGATATTCCTGAAATAAAAGATTCGGATACTTAATCCTTTATCTTACCTTTAAAATATAACGGTAATATTTTATTATATTGCTTACTTTGAAATCTTTTTTCAAATCTCAGTCTTGTCATCTGCTAGGGTTATTAAATTCGGTTTTTTTATTGTTTCAGGCTGTATCGTGTTACAAAATAATTGCAGTTTAATTAATAGTTATACGCAAATTCTAATTACGAATGCAAAGATAGTAATTCAATAAAGGAGAAAACATTAAAAATGATTTACAGTGTATTGTCGTCTAGTCCCAATGGGATTAATAATTCATAAGGGAAATTTATAAAAATTGCTGGAATGTTAAAAATGTTGCTTCAAATTCAATGCTCTACCATTACGTTATTAAAATCAAATTTATGATTACGATCTGTTTCAATTTAGGAAAGGGATGATAAGTGTAATGTTGTGAAAAGTAGATAAGTGGAACCGGATCATTTAAATCTAATAAAATGAATAAACGTTGCCCCCCCCCATTATAGTTTTTCTATTACGTTGGATTGAAATTCGTTATTTAAAAGGCGCCTGTAACTATCCCTAGGTAGATGCTGAACGAACAAAATGTTTATAAAAACACTGACCCTGTCTCAAGAGTCAACTGGCGCCATGTTTGATGTAAAACGTTATGTTTTAGGTATATTACTACATTAATGCGTCAAATTCTGAATGACAAGCTAACCTTATGATAAGGCTAAAGTATTTATTTAACCTTAATCATTTTTCTTTTCATGAGCTGATAATTATCTAAGCCTTTCTTCAGTGAAAAGACTTCGCGATCCTTCAGAAAGATCTCTTACCAAAGCTCGTTTGGATCTGTCTCCTGGAAGATAAATTGGCTTATCCGATTGTTCTGGTTAGTAAATCATCGCGTAAAGAACAGTCCCTCTTCGTAAAAAAATAGTAAAACAATCATAAGTTTCGATTTTATACTCATTATTTATAAGAAAAAAACCCACAATGCAGCTTCAACAGTATGCAGGTTAATCACTGAACAGTCATGTTTTCAAGTTAAAAATCAAATTACAAATTAATCTTTTGCGATATTTACCCTCTAGAATAAAGATTTGATTTGATTTGATTTAATATTAACGTCGCACTGTTCAGCTACACGAGGGCTTTTGGCGACGGACCACGTAATTTTGAACCATGGTCAAGTGACGTGGACGACACCTGAGCTGGCACCCCCCTCTCCTAACTACCACACCACACCAACGGGAGGACGTTTCAGCTCTCGACAGATTTAACGTGCATCGCTGCCCTACACGGCGGGTCTTTAGTGGTACTGGGATCGAACTCGTGACCAGGCAAGCCACCCCTCTAGAATAAAACTGGAAAATAAAACAAAGAAACGCCTGTATTTTCTATCTTTTCCTAAAGTTTCTACTACCGGTATTAAAACCGGTATCCAGGTATTAAGACCTAAAAAAATACCGAACACCGGTATTGAACTTTTGCTCCGGTATGGCAATTCCTATTTTTTATAATGTTATTCAATCTTCTCATTAATTTCAGCTGCATAGTTACTTAATTATCTGCAGGAAGACACAATACGGCGCCTGTTTGATAAAATAAAATACGTTTTATTTTGTATTAGAATTGCTATGTGTGATTGGCGATCCTCTTCATTCTAATAGAATTCCTATAAATACTTTAGGTTTTTAATCTTACTTTTTTAAGGTAACTGGGACGTCTGCGAGAAGGAAAAATGAACTTTTTTTACACCAAATTTAAACGGTACTCAATTACTTAAATTAAAAGCAACGGAAGTAAAATTTTTTAAGTTGAATAATCTGTACATTTATGCACCTGTTAATGTAAGAAAATTCCATTTTAAATTACAAATTAATCTGTATGAGCAATAAACAACAACTATTTCCGAGACCTGTTCCTACCTTTAGGTACATCTTTACTACCTTTAGGCATGAATGTACAGCTATACAATTTTACAGAGTTTTTGCAAACATAACAATCTATAAAATGAATGAAATGAAATTTTAAAAAATAAATTTATAAAAAATTTTTAAAAATTTTAAATTTAGTGATACAAATTTCCTTTAAATTTTACGCAGAAATTGTGCTACATGTAAAATTTATGAATGTTTATTTGAAAACGAATTCATTAACTTTTTTGAAAATTTGTGGATCTTATAATATGAAAAATATCAGCAATATAGGTAAAGTAGATTTTGAGAAAAGTGAACCGGAATGAACAAAAAATGAATTTTGAGAAAATCGCAAATAAAGATATTTTCATCTATGATTTATAAAATAATATTTTTTAATGTAATATAAAGTCATATCATAATTAATTGGATTATTTTACATCATTTCTCAGTTTTTAAATTTTAAGTTTAAAATTCTAGATTATTTAGAAGTCTTTTAAATTTCTCTTTCTTTACTTCATCAACACGTGTTGTCAACGATTCACATTTTCTTCCGTTTAAAATACCCAAAATTTATGTCTATAAGTTTTAGTATTTTTACTTCACTTTGGACATCATCAATACAGGATATTACAGAATTCCTTATACCTATTTTTATTGTTATAAAAATACACAAAGAAAATGTATTTGATTAATTTAAAAAGTTAATTTGATGTCTTATTTAAATGGAGCTCTGTTTTTAAAAATTATAACAAAATAATCTCTATTTTTACTCAAACATATGAATATTTATTTTAAAGTAAAACCAATAGTTATAAACATATAGAGTTATTTATGAGTATTCAAATGTTAACTATAAGCAATTAGGGAAAACGAAATGTTTGTTTTACAAGCTGTGCATTTAATTTAGAATAATCCTGAAGATCCACTTTGTACTAAATACACTTGATTTATAATTTAAGAACTACATTGAGTATTTATTAACATGAAACTAAACATAATTAACATTTCAAAAACTGAAAAAAATTTTTTACTTTTGTAAATAACGATTTAAATTTTCCGTAATTTTTGCAGAAAAAATGTAGAATTTTAAATAAACTTGAACATATAATACAGAAAAATTACATTTTTTGTACAGAAAAATTAGTTTCTTACAATACATATTATATACAAAATATATTTTGAAGAAAGTGTACCTGAATCATACTTACATCACAATTGCTTACAATTTTAAAATTCTATTTTCTAGCGTTCTATTTACCGCATTTTCATAAATAATGCATCTATGAATGCAGAAAAGTGCCCTCTATTTTTTAAAAGTAAAATAAAAAAATGCAAAGTTTAAAGCAGTTTCACGTCCCTGCTTACTTATATTTAATCTTATTTTTACTAATTTTTACTTTTATGCGGTTCTACTGTTAGTTCGTTTTATATTGAAGGGATACATTAACATGGGGATGTGTTGAAGTGGTAAGCTTACTCATCTCTTAACAGTGTTTTAATTAGCATTAGTGTATTTTATTTCCTAATAATTACATATTTATATTATTTTCTCCTTTTCCTTTAGCACAGAAGTGTTACAGGTGAATGTTGGCTGGCCAAAACACATTGTTTCAAACTGTATTCTTGGTTCCTAAGGCCAAGAGTTTGCTATTGTATAAATGTGGCTAACATATTTTAATGTTCAGACTAGTTATTATTATTATTATATTACATAACGAGAAACAGTTAGAAATTATTGAAATTCCCAAATTGATTATGAAAACACAAACTATTGATTCATCGTGTGACAAGTCAAGTCCCTTCTAACCCATTAAAAAATCAAATTACTAATATTACATTCTTCCAACATATTACACAAATAAAATATTATTTATATTCTTTAAACTCATCAAAATAATGTAACTAATATTTTTTAGGTTCTTAATATAGCTCTTTTGATTTTAAATTTAATATGTATGATCACTAGCAATATCAACAGGATATTGAATATTGAATTATGAAACTTCTAAAGTATATGAAAGATGTTTTTTCTTTGAAATGCACTCCTTAAAAGTAAAATTACTCATCAGAATTATTCAAAAGAAATAAAGTACGTTCTTTCATAATCAGACCGAAAATATGCCTCTTTTGATATATAGTCATTTATGATTTGATGAAGAAAGAATATTAATTTCATATACTAGTACTATTCTACTTCTGTGTAGGAATGCACACACACTCGTTCTGCTTTTTCTTTATATAACTGGCATAAAACATAATTTTGAGTAAAAGTGATTTTTTAGTTCTTTTTTTAAAAAAAAAAATCATTCTTACGGACTCTTTCAATTGTCAACGTCCTTTTAAAATTACAAACATTCCATCTCTTCGTGGGAGGTACAAAAAAAACGATTGCTGAAGAGAATCGCAATCCTCTTTGAATGTTCTATTCAAAGAAATAGTAGTTAAGTAATGTTTTCTTATCTGATACAGATTCCATTATTTTTAGAAACAAGAATAGGACTCGGAGCACGTCATCAGATTGGGAGTATTCCCATGAAATCATAGTTCTTGCTGTAATCTTCGTAATTTCGTGTATAAGATTTTTTCTCTGCGTCAGATTTATTGAATTAATCTTTCATTGAAATCTCTAAATTTATTTATATCAGAAGTATTATCGTTTTTGATAACTCTTTCGTCTATGCATATGCAGGGAGAGAAAGAGATTCAAAAAGTGTTCTTATAACTCAATGATCCTTTAAATTAATGATTTCAACTGGATTTTTTATTTACATTATAAAAACACAGTTTGGACAATATGTTAAAATCTAGGTTACATATAAAAAAATTATTGGGAGTTTACCAAAAATATGTAATTATATTTTACATTAAAAAACTTTTGAAAGGAATCGAACAAAAAGAACTTGCCAAATTTTAAATAAAAATGTATTAGTATTTAAAACTATTAGTAGTGTTCGAGTATACAACCGTAAGCTATAAAAGAAAATAAATAGGAAAGTTTAGTAAAAATTGTTCCCTTTTTTAATGTCCTCATTTCTGAAAGCTATCGTAACTATTTTTCTTCGTAGTTCAAAAAGAGTTTCGTCAAAATGTGTCCATAAAAACCAAATAACTTTTTGTGTACTAATGTATTCATGTGAGAATCTAAAATGTTTTGAATGCAAGGCAAAATAAATGCTTTCCTTCAAAACCTTATTTTACGACTTTGTTGATAGCGCACTTCACTTAACAATACACCGCAACAAATGGGTTTGAAGCGCCCAGAAACAACGATGAAAAAAAAATCTTTAAATCCACGCGTTGATCAACCTTGTAATAATGATTCGCGACTACCTTGTAATTCATTGACACGATAACAAATAATTATACTACATAATTCGTATCAATATGCATCCGATGTAAATTGTTCAATCGCTCACTCTCAAATTAAAATGCGCAGAAAAAGAGATTGAATAATGATTGAAAAGTGAGAAGATACACAATTCTGTTTTTATTTTGATCCCATCCAAAGAGCCGCTCTCAGTAGACAATAGATAAGGGCTTTTTCCTTCTGGGATGTCCAAGGTCAAGGAGTGTGGCTCGATGCCCTCAGGCCGACTGGTTATACGATGACCTCACAAAATTCTTCGGCCGCACTGCCAACAATCTCTGTTTTTCTTGCAACTCTAATTAAATGAGAGTACCAAGCAAAAGGAAACCATTTCAATCAAATAATTCTTTGCTTTCTCTCAACGTGAGAACAAAGGCTCCAGGACTTCAATCTTTTCTTTTTTTGCCACAATGGAACCGATGATTAACTTGGATGGCCACAAATACCGTGCCTTGTCTACACGGATACCTTCAAACTGAACGACGTGAAACGTGTCCGACCAATTTTCACTCGACTTCACTTTCTTTGTCGGAGGTGAAAGTGTTAAGAGAAGTCAAATGTTAAGAAAGGGTAAAAAAAAAGGAAATTTCATTTTCTCTAGTGTTTTGTGGTGTTTGTTGAACAGATTTTTAAACTAGTTCTTTTTTAATCCAAGTATAAATAAATAATAACATGTTGTATATTGGATTTTAAGTGATTTTTCATTTTTAAAAAGACAAGATTTAAAAGGGGGAGGGGGCGAGTGGATATCGTATTTTTCATCCGTACCCAAAACTACCAGCAAAATAATTTCTTTTATAAAAGGAACAAATCTATGTTCAGTAAATAATATGGGAAAATCTCCATCATAGGGGCATTTATATAGAGAAATTCATCCACGAACATAATATTTCTTTTTGATAAAAGAATTTCTGCAAAATAAAATTGGCGTGATCGGCTGTTTATTGATATAATAAAACTTAATTTTGCTAGCATAAAATTTTGAATGTATCTTTTAAAAAACGAAGAAAAGGAAATTAAACAAAGAATTTCAATCTCAAATGTTATTAAACATTATTCAGACTACAAAATAAATTGAAATCATGCAAATTATTATTTAAGGCTACACAGCATCCTAAAAATTTCATAATTACCGATTTTTTTTTTTTTTTTTTTTACATTTTCTAGTGGCCCATATCATAGAGAAGCTTGCCGCCAGATTTCAGATATGTTAGCAAATTAGTTTTTAAGATATTCAAAGTTTTATGAGCTATAGTTTTGGTTTCGGTTTCCTTTTAAAGCATTTTTCCACTCTTAAGTTGAATTAATTAAAAATAGTATTGAGCCCAATTAAATCTTATATAGTGTGATATATTTATTAATTCCAATTTTCATTACTAAAATCATTTCTTCTTGATTATTTTTTGAATTTTTTGAGTTCTCATAATTAATAAATTAAGATTAAATTCATGGTCAATTCTTGCTTTAAAAATAGTTAAAATAACTTAAAAGATTTATGATTAATTTTTTCCTGAAGAGAAAATGCCATAGCCAAAGCGTTATCAGGTTGCTGCGAGAAACAGTATTTCGAAGAGATGGAATACTACTGAAAATAATGTATCTAAAAATCAGTCACACACATCAGCTGATACTACAATTAGACTTCCGAATACAAGTTTTCTGAATTTAAATGTTGCAGATATAAATGAATATTTCCTTGATGTATACTAAACTACATTATACTAAACATATTACAATACTGTATTATGGTATATTTTAAAGTCTTAAGACAAGACCTTAAACTTCCTAAACTGACCCAATTTAAAACTGAAAAAAATTAAAGTTTATGAACAAACCTGGATATTTTTAGCTTAAGTTAGTGTCATTATTGTTTTGTACATCAATGCTTCGTGTTTCAAAGCTTTTGTGAAACATTGGGTTAAGATTAAGCTGAATAAACTGTCATCTTATCACATACTATCAATATTATGCACAAATATATTTTGAATTAAAAATATTTTCAGTCATTTTTAATTAAAAAAAGTGTTTTAATGTAGAATATACATTGGAAATAACATTAAAAAATTAGAGTTTTACGGGCATTATAAGCTTTTGTTTTATGCCTTTATAAACTTTAAATGCATTTTTCTCAGATTTTCAATTTTGAAGGTATAAGTGTTTTTTAATCCCTATAAGGCTTTTTTACTGTTCAAGATAGTACCTTGAAATTTTTTTGTATATACTCCCAAACGTATGTTCTACAAAAGTTAGTATGGATTCAGGGTTGAGATCTCAAGTTATTTTTTTAAAAAAAAATGCTTAAGGTGATATTTTAACAATTTTCGTGTTTTTTTAAGGTTTTTGTAGAAAAATAATTATTAAAAATCAACAAGGGAATAGATATTTTCAAACCCGTACTAACTTTATTCACAATAATCTAATAAATATAAATAACTTAAAATAACTAAAAAATTTTAAAAATTGAGTATTTTATAAGAGTTTGAAAAAGCATTAAAAATTCCTAATTTTTTCAAATTGTAAAATAATGGCTGGTCCAACTCACTTTTTACTTACAGAATCAGCTTAATAATATAATCTAAAACATAAAATATTTTTTTACTGTAACTGTCTCCAAAAATTTTTTTTTGAAAAAGGGTACTGTGTAGTCTTAATAAATTTGGTTTAATTTTTTTTATATATAAAGCAAATTATTAAGCTATAACTGCATAAACTAAAAGAAAAATTATCAGAATTTTTGTTATAGAGCACCCAACAACCTAACATTTCAAAACTGTATTTTTAAATTAAAAATTCTTGGAATATTTTTTTTCTGCCGAACATTTCATTTTATAAGAATCGATACATTCCAAAAAGTTTTATTTCAAAACAAATTAGAGCTTTATTGTTAACAATTTTTAAATTTCAGTGAAAGAAATCAGCACGAATTTTTTTTGAATTGTAAAATAATGGCTGGTCCAACTGACTTTTTACTTACAGAATCAGCTTAATAATTTTTGAAATAATATTTGAATTAATAATTATTGAGAGAGAAAACATTCCCGGTCTCCCTCTTCTTTGGGTGTCAAGCCAAACGAGAGTTCATTTCTCTCAAGTGACTACCCCACCTTTGAGTATGGAACATACACGTCGGGCATTGAGTGGTCACGGGTTCGTGATTAAGATTACAATGACGCCTTAAAACGTTTCAATACTTTTCCAAGAGATTTCTTTAAGTACACGCAATATTTGGATTCTTATTGATTCCATAGAAAAATTACCCCGTCATCTCATGGCCTAGATATGGATTAACTCTTGAGTGAGTGAATATTAACGCACTGTTCAGCTACAAGAGGGCTTTTTGGCTACGGACCTCGTCATTTTGAACCAGGGTCAAGTGACATGGACGACACCTGAGCTGATACCCCTCTCTCCTAACTCCCACACCACACCAACGAGAGGACGTTAGAGCTCTCGACAGATTTAACGTGATTAACTCTCGAAGAATACAATTAGTGAACAAATGAAACCTTCTTAGATTTTCTCTAAGAATTAGGAAAGTCCCCAAACGATCCGTTTCACTAGAATTAAAGCAAAGAAATCAATCAGATGTATGAAAGTTGCTATCATTAACGAACATACCTATAGACGAGAAATAAATTTAAAGTAGCAATCATTGAATAGTTTCTATAAGTTATAATTTACCTTGCTATGATTGGAAATAAATCTTGAGCAGTAAAACTTTATCAAATGTAACTAACAAAAACTAAATTATATCATATACAATCCCCATGCAAATTTAACATAATCTCAACCAAGAAATTGCTATTGCCTTTGTTGATTCAATCGACAAAATGTTTCGGAAATAAACAATACCAAAAAAACATGATGAAATTAAATGCTCAAAAAGAAAACCACTTATACTATAAGTATATTATAATAAGCTCTTATCGTATGTTTCTCTTCTGATCCGAAGTAACAAATGTATTTTCATTACACATTAGTATGACACACCACAAATCCTAGCAAACAGATTTTCATTGTACTTAAAGGTAAGAGCTCATTTCCACTGGAGTATTTTGATCAGTTTTATAAATTACATTCCCTGCCAACCGAAAATAAAATGTGTTGGATTGCTTTTGTAACAATATACAATAGGATGACTCTTTTTTATGCATTAGGGTTATGGTAGCGGAACTGTTTCTGTCGGATGAGGTATGTCTGTTGCTTCCAAAAGGGAGGGACTCCTGAACGAAAGAGACAAAGACTACATTGTTCTGTAGTCATTTTGACTGACAAGCGACAAACAAAAAAAGCGTTACAATCGCCTTGGAATAATCATTAGTGCGTGGTTACAAATGAGCTTTAAAACATTCAAAGATAAAAACGAGTAATCATATATAATGTGCGCGATGTTTCTTATTAAATGTTTTTTTATTATTATTTCTGTTAATTTTTGCAATAAATAATGTGTGAATTATTTTCAAAAGAAAAGAGAAAATATATTTTTTAAAATCAGATAGATTAAAGAGTTTGCCTTTTACTTTTTAATAAAGCTTCATGTCAACTAAAACGTGATAAGTTTAGCAATAATAAGAAAAATTCGAAGAGATTTTTTTTTCTTCTTTCTCTTTTACATTAGCATTTATCAAACAAAATATCAATTTACACAAAAAAGTCTCCCTCGACTTTGATTGCGATTTTTTGTTTGCTCTTTCAAAAACATAATTATTTTAATATTTATATCTTGATTGTGTATATTACATATGAAAATATTTTACTAAATTCTTTCTTTCTTTCTCTTTCTGACTAATTAGATTTTTTCTCATACCAATTATTCAGCAATATTGAAGTTGTCTATGAATTATACAATTTATTTCGAATTTTAGCAATCATAAATTATTTTAAGGTATACGAATCCGTTAAAATGGTCAGTTTGATTTGATAAAAACTTTGTTTAGTTGCAATACAAATTTATCTGCTTTATTTGATAGAATGTTAGTGAATTATTAGCTCGAATTATTTTTTAAATAATTATGGGAAATAACAAAAGTAAAAATTATTTCCATAAACGTCAGTACAAAGCAAAAAGGTACCGCAATATAAAATTTCAGTTTCTGAGAACGAAAAAAATAGCACCGATTTAAATATACCAACTATGTGAGTGAATGAAAAAGCTAATTAATTCTTTAAAAACATGTGTCCCAGAAAGCAGTGAAAAAATATTGCTGTTAACTTATGATTTTTAAGTAATATGATTTCGTTATTATGTTGTCCTGTGTGTTTCGAAAGAAAAGCTGGTATTGTGCAAGACTGTTTGGGTTAGCCATGAATATGACTTTAAAATTTAAGAGACTTTAGGGATTCTTAGATATATTGAAAGATTTCCATATGTGATTACTGGTGCTTTAACATTGAAAAGTTTCGAAGAACTTGATGAAATTTGAGAAACAGAGTTTAAACGACATTCTCTGTCAGTGGGAAAAGTTGCCAGAAAAAAAATAGATTAGCTAAAAAGTAAAAAATGATTAAAAATGAGTAAACAGAAGATACAAGCTATAAAACGGATGAATTATAAGTAAGTAATTGTGTAAATACAAAAAAATATGAGATAAATAGTACTAAAAATGCATTTTTTCGTATATTTTCGAAATGATAACTCAAAATAGTACCGATAAATATCTTTGTAACTTGGTACCATAGTTTCACATAATATTTTCTAGGGCGGGTAGTAAAATAATGATTATAACAGGAGCAGTTTTTAAATTATGGTCTAGTATCTGTGTAACGGTGTTGTAAAGTATGGCAAATTTCTTCTATTGGCTGTTCAACCAGCTCTGGAACTTTTATTTACATTTGTAACCAAAAGATTTTACTACGGCCCTTGATACATAAATAACTATTATTTTAATGCTGAATTTATACAAATTGGGTTAATAGATTTTCATGTAGAATTTTTTGAATGTTCCTAAAATTTCTTCAAAATTCCTTTTAAGCTTACACAATCTATTGCAAATATTGCTTAAGCATAGATTATTTACATACAAACGGAAGTTAAAAATGGGGTAACATTTTTATTCTGAGTGATGTTTTTTAAAAGAAGGGCTCGGAAAGTATTCGTATATCTTAAGAGCTATCCGAAGCAAAAGAATTTGTTAATATAGGTATAAAAATAGTTTATGTAAAATATTTACTGCATTACAAGAATGTCTCAGAGAATTAAATCGTCTTTTGCACAGATTCAAAAAAGTTATTTTATTGACATTTATTATTTTTAAATTAAAAAACTTTACTAATTTCCCCTCACAAAAATCAGTTCTCATATTTACAAGTTAGTTAATATTTTTAATATAAACGATAAGTATGAGTGATAACTACATACACATTTTCACACAAATGTGTGAGTTTTCTACCCATTCTTCTGGGATGTTTAGATGTGACTTATACTAATTATTTTAAGTACTGAAGGCATACATCATAAGCAAGCTGAAACCTTTAAAATTTTCACTGCCACTTACTAGAAAGAAAATTTTATTACAATAAATAATTCATGCACATACAGATTTATTTAAAACTTAACAAATGTATGCACCCAGAGTATTTATTTATCTCGAAGTACTATTAAATAAAGGCTGTAGATGAAATGATAAATGATTCAAGTTATTTTCAGTGCACTTGTATTATCAGTGACCTCTCTCTTGATCATCCAACCTAAAAACATTCAGGTTTCATTGGTTTAATCTTTAAAGCAATATATTTCCAGTAAGAAAATCAGCAATTTTCAGCCACGTTCAAATAATTTGAGGTGATACCTTTTACTCTTCAAACGACCACAGCACGCAACTTTGGGATAGTGAATATAAATAAGTAGAAACATGGACTGTTTGGTTCCCCAACTTAATAGAACTCAATTTTGACCTACCAGCCATATAATTGACAGTTTTTACCATAAAACTACGAGACCTCCACTTAAACAATAAATGAACATGTTAAATACCAAAAAAATGACAATGACAATATTCAGGTATTCTTGAACTACTTTTTAAGGTTATCTCGAAACTTACTTCCCACCAAACAAATAAAACCAAATTTTACCAGTGTGTTTTCTTCCTATAAAATAGGTTATTTTCCGCAATGTCATTATATTTTTAATAAATTATTTTCATATAAAAATGTTAACACAAAACTTGCACTAACCAATTTATGATCTTTTCAAAAATTTTACTGTCTTGATTGATCAACTAAACTCTTGTTCACCTTTTTCATTTGTTTGAAATTCGAATAAGCATTTTGAGTATCTTAAAAGCCTTACTTGTCTCTATATACTTCATTTCTGCAGCTGTCAAGGAGAGATCACATCAAAGTTTTGATATCTTCCACTTCATAAAATTTAAAATACTATTAGAACATCGATATAGAAAAAAAGCATGTATGATAAAACAAGGTTCGGAATGAGTTAACAACAAGAAACCGAATAAAATCACGATGGAAAAGAAAAACAAAATATTCTATCCTGATTTTTTGACACTTTATTAGAATTCAAACCAGTGAGGTATGGTTGGGAAAGTGGCCATTTTTGGTAAATTCAAAACAGAGAATCATTCTTTGGTACGGTTACACAAGGGCTAGCTTCAATGTTTGTCAATTTGTCTTAAGAAGTACAAGTATAGATCTCACTAGGTGGGCGCTGAAAAACGATTGACTTCGAGGTAAAAGGTTGCAGAAACCAGGCAGTTCTCTTCATGGGTGCTAAATTTGCTTCCCACTAAGACGGTGGACTGACAACTAAGATGAATTTTTCATCAACAATGATATAATTAAACATAGAAATGATAAACTGTGTTTGTTTGAAGTCAACTTATAGCTTTGAGTTCTTCAAACGTAACTAAAAAAGTGAATTAACTAATAACCTCCCCTCACAAAGTTAATCCACGGAATCAGCAAGATCACTAGTCTTATACTGCATTTTATACTTCCGATTTCTCGAGCAGCAATGAATGAGCGAGGTTTTCAAATGAAACACAAAGCATTCCAGGAAATTATGCTCTTTGAATGCAAATTCAGTTCTATAAATTAAGTTAAGGGAACGAAAGAGAATGATTGCAGAGGAACTAATTAAATTTTTTTGAGAAAATTTAGAGTATGTTTTATTAATAGATAGTTTTATATAAAAGAAAAAATGTGTATTATATAAATTTGGAATTTCAGTTACCTTGATATAATGAAACATTAAAATAAAAATTCGACTTCTGGTGAACTTAGAAAGTACACTAAAAGTCGAATACAGTTAGAAAGAGAAAGTTGATAGTAAAAATATTCAATGTCCGAAGAGAATTAACAATGATTTGAAACACTTAGAATCGATTTTTTATTGTTAATACATTGTGTGCTCCCACTTTATTTTTTTAAAAAAAAGTTCCTGTTTGTCTTTTTCTTCCGCTATGACTCACTACATACGGAAATCGTGTCTTTGGATTACTTTTATCATTACCATATTGATACAGATGATGTTTCGGAATGATAAAAATGGGAAATACCTTTGCATGTGTGTGTGAACTTTATCCACTTTCAGTTGAAAAAACAGTTCTATTCAATTGACACATTACAGATTCTATTCAATGAGGATTTGAAATGTATGGATAAAAGATAAATATTAGGTGGTTATGCTCAATGTCATACATTACAACAAAATAGAGATGCCCTGTTATGCATCACAGTTATTTTTACTACGGAACTAACTTTAAATAACTTGAATTTTTTACAATTATTTATTACATTACCATTATTTAGTACAACTATATAAAAATTACTATTGTTTACTATAAACTCAAAATTTGAAACACAGAAATATTTACTTAATACATGTTACGTTCTGTGTCATGAATCCAAGATAAGAGCAGGAATACTCGCATATACGATGAAAAAAACTTTTGAAAACGTTGATATAATAAAATAGGCATCCTTGGTAATTACCCCAAATACACTTTACCTTAATATTGGACTTTTAAAAATTCGTCATAATTAAAGCACCAAAAAGTATAAAAAAAGGATACAAATATAATTTTAAAAGTAATCTGATATTTGATGGGACACTCATAGATATAAACACCAACCATTTGAGAATCGTACTCTATAAAAGAGGCAGTGAGTTATATATATATAAGACATCACAGTGGCGTGCACAAGGAGAAAGGAGGAGGTTCAGGTGTCCGAACCCCCTCTCACATTTGATTCCCCTCCCCCGATTGATTATAAACTTATGTATATAGTTCGTAAAATAATTCTAAGCAAAGGTATCAATAATTTAAGTTCTAATAAATGAGAAAGTAAAATTTTTTGGTATGACTTAGTGCTTCTATAACGATGAATTTGCGTTGTTGTTTTTATTTTTGAATTATGAGAAAAGTAAACACATAAATTCTTGTGTTTTCTGGTAATTTACTTAAGTATTTGTTGTTAATAATTTATTTTATTAATTAATGCTAATTATCTTTTCACTAATTCATTTTTTTTACTGTTTTTTGTTCCCGACAATCGATAAAATCAAAAGAAAATGTTTGGCAGCGTATGATACGAGAAAGGTGAACTTTCAACCGTCCTTGAAATATTCCTGTGGGCATCACTGATAGACATTACGATAATAAGTTTCAACTTCCAAATTTATAACATGGTGTTAAACATTTTTACTCTAAAAATAGGGGGAGAGGATGGTGAAGTAAATGATAAACGCTCTTTAGAAATGCAATTTGCTGTATCCAATAATGCTATGGCAATTTTATCCAACGCAAATTAATAATTCTCTTATGGATTGTATAATCTTTAATGAATGAATGGAAAAGAATCAAGTTTTAGCTTTGAAAGCAAAAAGTGGAGAGGGGCTGATTACCGTTCAGGTTCGAATTCAACTCTTTTCGAACAGAGAAACACTCCATTAAAATAAATTATTTCTTGTTCTGCAAATTTAATTGCTTAACCTTCACCAATACACATTCATAATAAATTCAGTTGGGCTCTTGCAACGAACTTAAAAATATTTTTCCACTCATCTTCCTAAGCTTGATTTGACAAGATGTTAATTAAGAGATGCAAATTTAAAAGTAATTTGTTGTGTTTAACGGATGCGTTTCCTTTTGAATATTGCAGCAAAGTTAACAACTTTAAGGATTATCATATAAATTTCAGTATGTTCCAGTTTCAGCATTTAATTACTGCACGCTTTCTAGGAAGGATCCTAACAGCTTGGGCGGGAAAGAAGCAACTGGATACCCCTTTCAATCGCCGACCTGTCAAGTGTCGACGAATCAGTGAATCAGTGACGAGTGTCAGTGAATTTATTCACTGGTTTTTCTTATGTATTAGATTCTTCGCATGTACCTTATTTTTCAGTACCAAATCTCGATTCATTTTCTGCTGTGCAACCAGTTCTTTAAACACACACTCTGACATCGTATCTTGTACTGGGCTTTCTGTTGATAATTATTACATAATTTATTGAATAATTCTTCAAAAAAGCTAATAAATGGAGATGACATTTCTGATAAATATTGCAACCTTCATTACAGGTCTATCAATCTGAAATCCAAAATGTGTCTGTCTTCAAACAAAGACAAATTCGAACGCTATGTAAAGTTACTTTATGCTAAAGGAACGTCTTTTAAAAAATATGCAAGCAGCAAAGCAGAAAACTTCCTGGTATGTCTCCATGTGAACGCATTCAATTAATTCAAACTTCATATTAACTATCAATAAAAATCAATGTTTGATTATCAATTAAAATCTTTGTTTTAAAAGTAACAATAATAATATTTTTTTTTCATTTGAAATGGCATACTCCCAGGAGTTTCAAAAATTATAATTGGAATTCGCAATGAAAAATAAAAATGTGAGACCGGTGCTTTTTTCTTTCGTTTTGTGTGCTTAATTTGATAAACATTTCCCAGTTGTAACATTTCAACAGTACGAGGATTGCCGTCAATAGTCCTAGTGTATCCTTGAAAGTAACGTTAATTTAAAAAAATAAATTAACTAAGTAGCAAAATGTGGTTCTGTGTGTCCAATTTTTGATTTAATTTCACCCCGTTTCAAAATAAGTAAAAAACAAGGATCTTAAGACGAAGTTGGATTTATTGTGAAATACACTCATGGACAAAAAAAATTAGCGCACCAAAAAATAATTGCAGGATCGTAACAAAACTTGTCATGAAGGTACATGTCGGGGAGATATGCAAATGATTGAAAATGCAGCATGATTGCGCAATACGTATAGCCGTTAAAGGGCGTTTAACGTCGTTCTCCGTGGAGTATAATGCAGACAACCAAAGCTTGTTTGACTGAGCTGAATCGTTTACAAAGAAAGAGCTGAGATAGACATGCCATTACGCCGTTTTCGA
Organism: Trichonephila clavipes; assembly: GCA_019973935.1. NCBI lineage: Eukaryota > Metazoa > Arthropoda > Arachnida > Araneae > Nephilidae > Trichonephila > Trichonephila clavipes. The sequence goes on along the minus strand of BMAU01020558.1, from coordinate 780,795 downwards.
AGACAATATGAGCAGCCGTCGCAGTTTGAGAGGGGGAGAATCATCGGCCTGATAGAAGCTGGTTGGTGATCTAGGCGAGTAGCTCGTCAATTAGGCCGCTATGTTTGTGTTGTGAGGAGGTGTTGAGACCAGTGGATCTGATAGATGTCATTTACATGAAGACCAGGCTCAGGATGCTCTTGACAGACCAGTCGTCGAGAAGACCGCCACATCATAAGAAATGCACGCATACAGACAACTGCTTCATCAGCCGCTATCCAGGCACAGGTAGCACCTTCAATGGGGGCCCATGTGCTTTCACGAACCATACGAAGGCACCTGGCTGAAGGACATTTGAGATATCGGCGTCCATTACGTTTGCTGCCCTTGACGTCCACCCATCGACGCCTCCGTTTGCAGTGGTACCGCGCACGAGGAAACTGGACTGCAGTGGAATGGAACCAGGTCGTCTTTAGCGACGAATCCAGATTCAATTTAAGCAGTGATGACAATCGTTTTCGTGTGTGGAGACCCGTGGTGAACGCCTCAATCCTGTCTTTGCTTTGCAGCGACACACCACTCCCACAGCTGGTGTGATGGTATGGTGTGCCATTGCCTACAATACACGGTTACCCTAGTATTGATCCGTGGTACCATGACAGCCCAGCGGTTTGTCCATGACCTCCTGCTGCCACATGTGTTGTCACTCATGTAACCGCTACCAGGAGCCATTTTTCAACAAGACAATGATCTGCCTCACACAACAGGTGTGTCACAAGACTGTCTCCGCACTGTTACTACCCTTCCTTGGCCTGCCCGATCCCCAGATTTGTCTCCAATTGAGGATATCTGGGATTATTTGGGATGGCGAGTTGAGCATCCCACGAGTTAGAACAAACTAGAGCAGTGTTTCTCAAAGTGTGGGGCGCGCCCCCTGGGGGGGCGCGATGACCCTACAAGGGGGCGCGAGCGTATCGAAAATTTAAAGATTTTGTTTTAAAAAATAACCGGAAAGAGAAGTAAAACAAAATGCTTTCTTCCATAATAAAAAAAAAAATACACACAACAACACTGACATAATTTATGTTTATTATCTGGCTTTTTTCCGTCATCAAATAGCTATCTTTGATCCCAAAACCAAATTAAAGAAAAAAACATTTTGTTTTATTTGCTGTATTTCCTCAATGAGAGAATTTTTTATTACGTTTTAACATAAAATATTACTCGTTAAAAGAAAAACGAAACCCAGACCCTGAGAAAATTCTAAGAAGATAAACAATTCACCACTGTAATTATTATTGAAATACTGTACATGAGTTGTAGAAAAAGAAAAGGAAGTCATGATTCACTTTTTCAGCCAGGCTGCATAGTACATTTTCTAATCATTTGATTGACCTTAATCTTATGGTATGGTTATTATCAATATTAGTTCTCTCCCATCTTTTATGCATTTGCTTTTCGCTTAGGAAATTGTAAATAATTGAGTTTTTATGCGATATTTGGAAAAGAATTGATTGGTTTAACATTTCTGTAGGATAATTGAAAAGTGTCTGATTTGCGTCCTTTATTATGGTCTTGTACTTTTGAATCATTTTAGTTCAGTTTTATTGGATTTTTTTTTCTCAAATCATCAAAGAATTGAATAGTCCTTGAAAGAAGGTAAGTATACTTTCTATAAATTAAAATATTCACTAGAATTCCGATTTGTATCGTGTACAGTAAAAAATAATTCTAACAAATGATTGGGGTGACTGAGTCCCCCGTACTACCATTAATGTTAGTATCGAGTACGCGCCTGCTCCCGGTTAAAAACATTTTGAAGTCTTCTCGCTTTAAATGTTAAAAAGTAACACAATTATTCTTCATCGGAATTTTATATTTTTTTTTCATAATTTAACATTAATTCTATATACTAATTGTGTGAGGTTTAAAATTACAGTTCTTTTAAACAGTTATTTACAATTATAGCATTTATCTAAAAAAAATCATTTTACATTTTTGTATACAATGTCGTGCACACAGTTTTACTCTCCTTACAGTTTATTATATAAAGAAAAATGTTTTATTTTTTTATAAAATGAACTCGTGCGAAGAGTCGGTGTTTCAGCCAGTATACGTTTGATGTATCAGTACTGAAGAAGGTATTTTATAAATAATTTCTTATTACTGAATTTGGCCGCGGTACCCGAGTGGTATAGGTATCGGATCGTGGCTTGCCTTGTCACGAGTTCGAGCCCAGTACCACTAAAGACCCGCCGTGTAGGGCAGCGATGCACGTTAAATCTGTTGAGAGTTGAAACGTTTTCCCGTTGGTGTGGTGTGGTAGTTAGGAGAGAGGGGTGCCAGCTCAGGTGTCATCCACGTCACTTGACCATGGTTCAAAATTACGTGGTCCGTCGTCAAAAGAACTCGTGCAGCTGAACAGTGTGACGTTAATATTCAATGAATCAATCTTATTACTAAATTAAGAACCAGTTTAATAATTATTAGGGACTTCCACGGGCTTGTCTTGTAGAGGAAAGTTTTTCAAAGGAAGGTTTAATATCATAAATTGACACTTAAAGAGTTATTTTTCTATATTTAGCTGAGATCTATATTTTGTCTTCAAGGCATCCTCTGCAGAAAATCCGGTTTGGAAAAGGTAGGATGTTGAAATTGGTCATAGTATACGAAGTGCTTTTGTTTTCAGTACAGAAAATTCCTCATCCACCTCTATCCCAAATTCAAAGAGCGATTTATTACAAAATTGCCTTTTAATTTTTCACTGGATGTGAAATCTATGAAGATTTCTTCTTCGGAAGTTGAGAGCCCTTCTGGAGTATCTTGAAATAGATCCCTAATCCACTCATAACTTGCTACCAAGCTGTCCTCATCCAGAAAATACTTTTTAAAATTCTTTGCCAACATAGCTAAATGATTTTAGATGTTTTAAAAACAACTTTCACATGTTGTTCTACAGATTTGTAAGTTTTAACACATATCGAGCTGGGTTTTTTTTTCTATCATTTACTTCAGTAGTGGTAAATCCAAAATTTAAGTATTTTTGAGAAGATCGCCTTGATTTAATTTTCGGAACCATGCTCGTTCGTCTGTGTACTTGTTGATTCTTTATTATGGTCGAATGTTTGCTTATGACTTAAAAATGTATGTATGATATTGTTTTAATCTACTGCCGTAAATACTTAATTACCGTGAATTACAATTAACGTGGAAATTAAAAAAAATGTACATTCAAGCTAAATTCGGTAGCTATAGGAGTATCGAGTCGACCAAAACTGACTGGAATTGTACGAGGAAAAGCATTTTTACATGTTTTGCGCAGACGTCCGATAGGTTGCCCAGACTCACGCAAACGTACCCTTTAATGCCAGATGTGATGGATATGATAGAGAGCGACATTGACTAGACTACTTTTCTAATGACATTTGTACTTTGAGAATTGAATGCTGAAGGAAATAAATCTTTAATTAAATATATCTTTTTTGCGATCTGATCCAATTTAAAAATTAGAGAAAGAAAAATAACATAATTCTAAGTAATATATATTTTAAGTAATTTTCTTAAAATATATATTACTTAAAAGTTACATATAGACAAAATTTAATATACTTATCGTATTAATTTGTACGGTTTATAATTAAGATCGTATTGTAACACTTTAGCGTCTCTCTCTCAAAGTGCATTTTTATTGCAGTAAATACATTATTGTTGCACAGGGGGGCGAGACAAAAATTATGATTGAAAATTGGGTCGCCAGTATTGAAAGTTTGAGAAACACTGCTTTTAATGTATGAGTGGTGCACAGAGTATTTTATGACTAATTAATTAATACAAAAATTAAGAACAAGTTTAATAATTATTAGCTACTTCCATGGGCTTGTCTTACAGAGCAAAGTTTTTGAAAGGAGTTTTGAGATAAGAAATTGATCCTCTGAGTTCATTTTCTATATTTAGCTGATATCTATATTTTGTCTTCTAAGCAACCACCGCATTTTGTAATATGTTCCAATTTAAAAATCAGAGAAAGGAAAAATAACTTAGTAATTATCCTATTACTTAACTGTTTTTTGCTTAAAAGTAACATATACAAAACTTAATACTTGCCATGAATTTGTACGGTTTATAATAAATATTGTTGCTTTATCGTAAAAGTGCATTATTATTGCATTCAGTAAATTATTATGTATAAGGGGGGGCGCGATAAAATCTGTGATTGAAAAGGGGGGCGCCAGTATTGAAAGTTTGAGAAGCACTGAACTAGAGCCAAGGTTACAGCAAATATGAAACAAAATATCTCAAGACATCATACAGAACTTGTACACCTCAATGCCCGATCATTTCGCATCGTGCATTCGCGCTAGAGGGGGTTCAATAGGGTATTAAATTCCCCTTCTTTTGCCTTTTTCTCTGAAATAAATGAGAGAGAGAGAGAGAGATTCTTTTTTTATTTTCTAATCATTTACTTATTTTAAAGTAGTCATTACGTACGTAAAATTTTGTTTCATTTTGACGACTCCTTGTTCCGCTAATTTTTTTGTCTAGGACTGTATTTCCCAGTAAGTATTATATCGCCATCTGTGGTAAAATTAAGTATGGGATCCAAAACTCTATTTCCAGACATTAAGCTACTGCATTTTTCCAAGCAAACATGATGATTCTTTTTATTTGATAGAACTAATACTTTCCGATCTTGGTTCAAGCAATCTGTCTTACTTTACCTCTGCTGTAGCAATTGTATTGAAGTTTTAAGAAATGTGCCTCAAGAGACTCAAACTATGTATTCCATCTTAGTTCCTTAAAACCAAATTGATAAAAATGTATTAATGCCCATGATAATCTTATTTGGAATAGGTCAATTCGATTCATTCTTTATATATATATATAATTAATTATACTAATATCAACTATAAGATACCTTCTAATATCGTGTGGAACCTACTTCAGCACGGCGAAGTGCAGCAAATCGACCTCGTTGTCGGTCCTCTGAAGAAATATTCAGCCATGCTTCATCTACATTCGTCTATAATTGCGAAAGTGTTACCGGAGTAGTATTTTGCTCACGACCTTTTAAATATATTCCAAACACGAACAATGGGATTCATTTCTGGCGATTTATTGTAGATGATGAAATCGTTTTCTGCAATCGTCTAGAATGTTCTTGAAAGGATCACGAATAATTTTGGCCTGGTGACATGGCGCATTGTCCTCCTATAAAATTTCATGATTATTTGGAAACATGAAATCCATTATTGACCGTAAATGGTCTCCAAGTAGCTTATCATCGGTTCAGGATGTAGTCCATAACATGTAAAACCCCCTGGAGTTTACCCAATGCTTTGTTAACAGCTTGAGTCCATGACCTGGTGTCGAACTCTACCATCAGTTTTCACCAACCAGAAGCAACATATTTTAAGCATTATTCTATTTTAGATTCATATTCTAGATTCCAACATATGTGTTTATGAATCCCTCAGAGGTGTTGCAGAGTATGACGTGTTTTTAGTAAAGACTTTTAGTACAGTCGGCCTTTTGCTGCTATATCACATAGACACTGGACACGGACACGTCTGTCGCATATCCCACATTGATTGTAGCTGTTATCTGACGCAATGCTGCTTGTCTGGAAACGCAGACTACTCAGCGCAGACGTCGCTGCATAGTCATTCAGTAGATTTGATCGGCCACAGCATTGTCCAGGATGGGAGGAAATGCCCGGAAATTATATATCCTTAAAATTATCTTGACACTGTAGAATGAGGAATGTTGAATTTTCCAGCAATTTCCAAAATGGATTGACTCATGGGTCTAGTTTCAATTAGCATTCCATGTTCAAAGTCAGTTAATTCCCGTCTTATAGTTATAATTCCATCAAAAGACTTTTTTACATTAATCACTTCAGGGCAATGAAATTCTTCCCTGACAATACATTATACATTTCTTACTGCCGTATGAACCTCTTCATATCGTTATCCCCTGACTTTTAGTATTTCATTGTAATCAGGAAATAACATCATTTTTTCATATCATAATTTTTCATCTCTTCAATAGTGAATTGTATCCCAGAATTACTCAGGAGAACAGTTCTATCATGAATTTTAGAACCTTCATTTTTTCGTTAAACGTCAAAAGAGTAACTCACCAGATATTAAATCTCTTTAGGTGTAGCTTGATGGATTCATAGCATGATAAGTCTTATTAATAACTGGTATCGGACCGTGGCTTGCTTTGTCACGGGTTCGAACCCTGTACCACTAAAGACCCGCCGTGTAGGGCAGCGATGCACGTTAAATCTGTCGAGAGCTGAAACGTCCTCCCGTTGGTGTGGTGTGGTAGTTAGGAGAGGGGGGTGCCAGCTCAGGTGTCATCCACGTCACTTGACCATGGTTCAAAATTACGTGGTCCGTCGCCAAAAGCCCTCGTGTAGCTGAACAGTGCGACGTTAATATTCAATCAATCTTATTAATAACTGAGCGGATAAAAATTATTTCATTTCCCCTGAATTTGAATAAAGTTATTGAATGGACTGTAAGGACATTTGGAAATTGAATTCTAAATGGAAAACTCCGATAAGTAATCCAATGCCCTCCAAACATTTACAGCGAGACTTGAATTCTTTTAATTCAGTGCGTAGCACACTTGATTTATGATTCAAATGGATGCTGCAGAAATGCATGTGTAATGTACACTTGATACGTCTTCTTTTATTTATAGGTCCGCAGTGAAGAAACAGAATAACCTGATGACGAATAAGTAACCTATCACATCACCAAAGTGACGAGCTCATCAAGCGTTCATCAATCTTTTGTTTACAGAAAAACCTAGATAATAACGATTAAAAAAAAATGATCTGCAAGCAGTCTTAGTTAATGTTACAAAATTTAAAATAAAGTTCTAAAATGTTCAATGATACAAAAACTTTATACATTAGTATTAATTGTTCTTCGAGTTTTAAGAAATTAAGATTCTTAAAGAGATATTCTTAAGATTTTCTTAAAAACATGATATTTGACAAATTTAAAAAAAGACTTATTAGTGTTGATTAAATTTCACGATTCAAGAAAAATACTTTTAACTGTCAAAAAAATTTGGGGAAAAAAAGGAACATTCTAGAGAGAGTATCTAAGAAAAAACTAAAAAGTGGCAATTAAAATACTCACTATTCTCTAACGAAATGTAAACAAATCAAATTCTGGAATAATCATAAATTTTAATTCTTCCATTTATTAAAGGTGTAAAACTGCAACAATTTGTTTCTCTTATTTTTTTACTAATCATAATTATCTCATTCTCTAGTAATCATCCGAAATGCTTCTTAAACGATTCAAAAGGGGGAAAATGTTCAATAGATTACAGTCGATCTAAAAAAATTATGCAAAATCCAGACAGAAAGTACTCAATTACTTTATAATACATCGTACACAAATGAGTTTCCACTCCAGATTTGAATGATGGATAGGATTCATTTTTTTATCGACTAACGGATTAATATATCAAACGAATATGTAATGAATAAACTTCTAAATAATAAAATTCTCAAGTCCTAATACCTATAAACTGCAACTTAACTTGAACAGTAATAAGTGAAAGAGGAAAACTATATATATGAATGAGAATTTTTTAGGTTCCCAATTTACCACGACTAAGTTAGCCACAGATCAAAGCTTATTAATCCATATTATTTTAAACTGGTATATTTTTACCGTTCTTTTTCACTTATGTTATAGGAAACTATGTTGTATTTATTTAAGTTTTTTCAAAACTCATCCCTTTTCATTCTGTGCATTAGGATCGGAAGTAATCAAAGACATGGTACAAGTTTTAATTTAGGTTTTGCTTTTCTTGATCAAAATATCCCAAACACCTTAAAAGTGGTTTTCGTAACTTAATCTCAATAAAGTATATAATATTACTTATCTTTAAATGTAGCTCTCCGCGATTTAATGTGCTGTTATGTTCGACTCAGGATCTTTTCCTTAGTCAATCACTCCGTGACTATTAATAACGTAAGCACCTTCATTTATTGTTTTACTTCCAATTACTCTCAGGTAATTCTTCTTTAACCCTCTTCTATCCTAATTTATCTAAAAAAATCGTTAATTTAAATCAGAATTCTAATTTGCATATAATGCGGTCACTTCACGAGACGTCATATCCACTAACGTCATGACAGTGTCCTAGGGGTCCTGACCCCCCTTGATTATTTTTCTCATTGATTATATTTCTAAGTAAAATTTAATTAAATATGTGTTAGTGATGATTAATTTTATTAATTAATGCTATTTATTTATTCAATAATTAATTTTTACTGTTTTTTGTTCCCGAAAATCGACAAAATCAAAAGGAGCGCGATACAAGAATGGTGGACTTTCGACCCCCCCCACCTTGAGAAATTCCTGTGTGCGCTACTGCGTCATGAAATAGCACAGAAGTTAATTAAAAGAAGTACGCTTGAGAATTCGAAGAAGAATTTTGTTCCTTATTATGATCCTCTAACTGAAAAAATTTTCATTTTATTTCTCGTAGGGCCCAGCTAGATTTCAATGTTTCTACACATTTCACCCAAGAGCTATTCCTTTGACAAATGGAGACACCATAAAAAAAAATCTTGATTCCGCAATACTATTAAGCAAGATAACAGTTGCATGGCGTGGAATTCCCTCGGAGTTCATCTCAATGGAGTTCAAAAATAAGAATTAAGTCGCCAGTTTTCTGTTGTTATTAATAATGGGCTTGACTGTTACAATAATTAGAACAGACGATGATTTTAACCAATTCATAAAAGAAAATCAATCAAACAAGGGGGCGAAGAAGATTTTTGGCGGCTGTTAGAGCTACGTATTTTCTCATCTTTATTCTTTCATTGGATGATACATAGCACAAGGGAAAAAATGGATGGAGGGAGACCAAATACTTAAAAACATTAAAAATGAACTCATTGATATGCTTGGAACGAGATTCAAATATAGTTGGATTCTTTCAGTTATTTCATCTCGCAATTTCTTTTCGTTTAACTGACTGTCTGCACGGGTGCTCTTTTTCATGAACAAAGAAATCGGCGTGTACAAGCGATTAATTAATTCAACTCTGCATGATGGATCGAGACTTCCTGATGTATTCATGTTGAATATTTCAGCTGTCATTGGAGCTTGATAGAAACAGATACTTTTTCACAAATTCACGAACGCCGTAATGCATACTCAGAAGTATCAGCAGAAAATTTTCGAGAATATTAAGGGAAAACAATTATATTTCAGAACTTAATAGATTCACTTTAAAAAGTCAGAGAGCTTCATTTACTTGTCCGTAAATTTTGAAAGGAAACATGTCGGAGAGATTGATATATAAATTTTCAGAAATCTTGTATTATTGTAATGACCCCACTGAAATACTTAAAATAAAAACTTTCATAGTATTTAAAATTCGCAATCAAAGATTGAAAATTTGTAAGAGGGGATTGATTAAAGTTCCTTAAAAAGTTTCACATATTGCGAAAAATAACAACATTGTAAAATGCGATTCCGCTGTGTATTTTTTTCATGAATATATTTTTAAGCCTTTTCTTCTCAGATTCCTTCAGCGACTTTCATATTATAAATAAATTCTAGAAATTATTATGCATAATACAATTATTTAGAGAGAAAAAAATATTTTTGTTTTATAGGATATAATTCATTTCATTTGCATGCTCTATGCGAATGATCGTATTGATTTAATTTTTTCTTATAGAATATGACGGAAATAATTATTGCTTACTCGCAAATGAAATGGATAGCTTATTTTTATTTTGAGATACCTGCTATGGATGATGTATAAATTGGACAATCTTAAGAGGAGTTGGAAACCTCTTTCTATATGTATGCTGAAAATGTTAAATTGGCTGTTTTCGATGTACCTTTTCTCAAAATTTGTTATATGTACATGCTTGAAATTTTTCATACAATTAAAGTACACCTTTCTCATTATACTGAAATGAGCTATTAGCTAATTTTTAATTTTTTAATAAAGTATGAAATATTTTTTATCAACTATTGCGAAATTTGGCCCATTTTTCATATAAAAATTTGTAAAAAATATTTTTCGTTTTTTACAAGAAGCTCATTTCAGTATGTATTAGCCATCATTATAAATATATCATAGAAAATTTACATACCTGGGAACAGTAGTTTCTCAGAAAAGGTACATCGAACATCAAAATTTACATTTTAAGATTAATTGATTTTAATGTATACAGAGAGGCTTCTAATCGGCCAGGAAATAAAAAAATAAAAGTGTCAATTTACAACAAAAGATACATGTTTTGGTTTATATTAGACGTTCAACTTTTAAGCAAAGGCGAAGTACTTTGTTTAAATTTTTCGCCATTCAAATGGGCGTGGCCCAGTTTCAACGATTATTTAAAAATAGGTTTTAAGGGCTTCTAATTACCCTAGAGGTTGAAGTAAGGTATTTTTAGAAAGGTTAAAATATATACAATTTAAAATTGTAAAAATCTCCCAAATTGTCAAAGGAGTATGATTTTAGCTTTCCAACACCCCTTAAAAACTTTTGTTTAGAAAGAGACAAGTGCTTAATGATCTATCTCTGTAATCCTTAAACAATTATTATCTGCGTTGGGAATATGTCTTACCCATGCTTTTCATTTTCGTTGTGCATTCAATATTTTTACTTAAATATCTTTAATAAAAAATATGCTTTAATCGCTCAGTAATGAAGTTATAATTTCATTATACAATAAAAAGTATAAAAAGTATAAAGACAAATATTTTCAGTTATCCTCAAATTTGTCTCTTTTGCTTGATACTTGTTAAATACGTCAGTTTTATCATTTCAGGGCTGAGAAAACTTTAAATATTGAAAACGTTCTAAAATAGACAACGATTTTAGAATGTTAATATAGACATCTATTTTATTTTTAAAGAATTTAAAATAAGGCTTTAATGAAGTATCAACAAAACGTTCCTCACCAAACATAAATTAGTGTCAATATTTCATCAATATATTTTTACAAATTTGACAAAACGTCATTAAATCATGATAAATTTTAAAAAAATGAAAGTCATTTTCCAACAATACCTAATGCTTGTTTATAAATCACAGGAACACAGTCCAAGAGTTTTAACTATAATAGATACTAGTTTTGAACATACATTTGGGATACCAGGCATTTTTCTAGGATAAAAGTGAGTTTTTACTCATTGTTTGCGGAGGGATTTAAAAATATTATTTTTATCTAAAAGAATTTTAGTACCGTGGGAAGGCTCCATCTTGTTTGCATTGGAGCGTGAATTCTTTGATAGGTTGCTTCACCATGAAAATTACCGAATTATAGATAAGATGTTTAAATGATAAGGCATCCTGAATTAGTCCAACTTGTAAGAAGCTTAAAACGTCTCTATAGAAGAAGTAAAAAAATCCCAACTTGGGTAATTAAAAAGCTTCCAAATAACGGAATGAATCCGACTAAAATCTCATTAAGGTAGCAAAATGAGTATTTATTTCGTCCTTCTGCACATCTTTCCATTATTCAATAAAGAGTTTTCTCCTTCAAGTGTTTGCTATAAAATCAATCTCCGAGGATGGGAGTCGCCTCTCACGAAGAAAAGCGGGGTTTTTTTTGAAAACATTTTTTATTACGTTATTTGATTCCTCAAATATATACAGTGGCAGGCGAAACTGATGAAAAGAATCAAACTGGTAAGGAGGAAAAGGCCCCAATTGAACTCGGCACAGCTTGTGTCCTAGAGCAGGGGTGTCCAAATGATCTTGCGGGCCACTTCGGAAAAGCATTATAATCTCGCGGGCCGCACATAAAAATAGGTACATTTGTATCAGATTTGGAAAAAAAAAACCTTTATTGCAGTGAAAATTTAAAACAGAATTAATTATTATTGTTGTTTTCATTACTTTTCATGTATACAGACATACATAATATAATAATGTTTACATAATATAATAATGCAATGATCCAATAAAATGTTTGAAATATTACAGTTGCCATTTTCTTGAAAATTACGAATTTCTTGAAAATTGAACTTTCGTTACTCATTGTTGAAATTTGATAGTGCTATCATTCGCAAACAATTAACTATGCATTGTCCTTTATCTTAACCATCCTGAATATTTTTTTTTAAACTTTAAAAAACATCTTTGACTGCCACTTGCTTTTTGGGCACTCCAAACGAAAAAGGAGAAGGAGAAACAAAAGTCGCACACACAGAGAATCATGTACCATCCATAGTAAAGAATATGCATAATGTAATTCGAAATTTATTAAAAAATTAATTTACTATATAGTAAAATCCAATGTAACTTTGATAAAATATAAATCTATTTTTTAATCTAAAGGACATTTCTATTATCAAAAATGATTTATTTTAAAACAAGAACAGGCAATAGGCAATTACATTGTATAGATATATAAATTTCAAAATGAAAAAACTTTAAAAATCTGATATTTAAAATTTTTTAAAAAGAGTCGGCGGGCCGCAACTTACGCACTTCATGCGGCCCGCGTGTCAGGCCCCCTGTCCTAGTGCATCCAAAGAAGCTTAACGAAGTGAATGAAGCCATCCTTTGGAATCGAAATGCAACAAGTATCTCAATCTCACTTTTAGTGGGACCTGTTTTGTGCGCTCTCTCCATCTTACCAACAATTTGATGTGTAAGAGTTAGACATTATAAAGATCGATTCCCTTAATTATTTTTTTCGTGAATCTATATCTTATGTAGAAATCGTAAATGGATTTCAAATAATACTCATTCGTTTTTTCTGTGTCTGATAACTCTCTCTGTATATTATTAGTTTAAGTTACAGTGATATTATTTATTCCTAACAAAATGTATGATTTTTAGTATTTCTTAGGGGTGTTATTAATTTCTATGGATTCACTCATTCTGTAGTTCGGTACCCCAGAGAAATATCTATATCTATATCATTTAACTTCAACCAATTATGTTCTAATACTGACACATTTGTTTATTTGGGCTACATATACACTGGGAAGTGAATATAAAAAGGGCTACGCTCAAAAATAATGACGAAATTTATCTTTATAATTATCTATTATAGTACTTTCTAATTTTAAAAACTTATTGCAACTTTAAATATTGCTAATTTACATATTCTGATTGTAGAAATTAAGAGACCATAACCTACTATGATTTCAGAGATTAAAAGTATGTTAGGATTGCAGCAGTATCAATGAAATGACCAAATATTATATTATTAAAAGAATAAATTCGATGGTGAAATTGTAATTGCTTAAGATAAAACTAAAATATCAGGTTCCTACATTACTTTAAAAGTTGAGATAAATAAGAAAAAGATATAATTTTAAGGAAAGAGTTTCATCATCATCGAGATTTCCAGATTTTTCTTCTTTTTTTACTGAAATATGAATGAATTCTTACAAAATCTTTTCAGATGATTCGTATGCATAAGATATATAAGTTAAAAAACATATTTTCTTAGTACAGTCATATTCGTAGACGTTTAAAAATGATGCGCTTTGAAGCCATGATCTTTGTCTTTTTGTTGGTGAACCACTTTTATTTTTATTCAAATTATATAACCTTGCAAATAATACAGTGCATCTTTAATACGATGAATACTCAATAGAAACATTTCTTTCAGTGTTTTTTAATGATAGCTTCTTTTAATAGTAAACACTCGAATGGTTCGATAATTTCTAATTCCCCACTGCCAAAATAATTGCTACTAAGCTTACGCCCTTATTTCATCATAAAAATAAGGAAATAAGGATAAATGAAGCTCAATTATTCTTGAAGTGTTTCTTAAAAAGTAAATTTCCTCTTCTCCTGATTTTCTTGTTCTTAAGGGTAAAATAGGGGAAAGTTTTTACAGGAAACTATGAGTATATAAACGTTATCAGATGTAGGTTCAAAAAAAAAAATGTACGAAATTTTTCACTACTACTCCAGTACGCTGTTCTAAAGTGACATAAGTTTATTCAAAATTTAAATTGAATTTTCATGCTTTGATTAATCCCAGACCGTCAATAATTGAGCATAAGAGTAGATTTCAAGAGACTGAATAACAAGAAAATAATACAAAATGCAAACCATTGAAAGTAACTGAATGGCTTAACGGTAAACATATCTCGTGTAAATTGGTGAGAATAAGTTTTCTTTTTCCCTTTCAAATTGCTCTCTTTTAACGTCAAATAAAAAGGTTATGATCCCCTCATAGGTGGTAGCAAGTGCTCTTAGATATGATTTTTTTTTTTAAAAAAAAGGAAGCAAAGTTTAAATAATTCTTATCTTTTGAATGATTCTAGTGACTGTCTTTTTTAATTTATCCATTCCTTTCTTCTATATCTTTATTAGAACATCTCATCCCGTTTAAAGTTTATATTTAGATTCCATTAGCGGTTAGCATTTTCTTAACAAGCTGGAAAAGGGAAATCCAATTTGATAATCAATCATTTTTAAAAGAAGTAATTTAATTATTTTAATGAATTTATCATTAACATTTGATTTATATTTACCATTTTAATTTATTTAGTTTATTATCATCAGTTCCACAAGGGCAAAATTACTCGAAAAAGAATTAATATTACATGAAATAACCAGTTTCTTTTTCGAAATATTGAAAGAAAAAAAATAACTCGGAAATATTTTAGGAGAATAAAATTAAGGAAATATTTTCGTAATTAAATTCGTTGCAGATTTTTGCAGGGGAATAAATAAAGACGAACGAAACTGTTTTTTTTTTCTATCTGCCAACTAATAAAACTTAAAATATTTCCGGTTACATGTACAATTATAAAAAAAACAATTAAACAATTTTTATTAAAACATTTGAAGGTTTTATTGAAATAAACTCATCAGGAAAGAGAAACCTTTAATTATAAGAAAAAAAACAGACAATATTCCAATGAATTCTTAAAAGTTTGTGATATTTCTGTAGAAGAAAGGCAGATTTTGAAATTAATACGACACAACATTGAGTTCCAGTCATGCAAAACAAAACGACTTGTGTGAATGGCAAGCAAATCTTAGCAGAAGTAAGGAGATTAAAAAAAAAGGTTTGTAGGGTCAAGAAGACTTGAAAGGATGTCATCGCGAACAAGGAATACGTGTTGAGAGTCTTAAACAAGAAATGATACTGCAAAGGTGAAACGTCTATATCATATTGAAAGTACAATACAAAAAATATGTATAACAGCTATGAAAATGAAAATAAATGGGTCTGATCAATTGAATCAGATTCTTAAAAAAAATTAGCTCTTTGTATGGATTTATATTTAGAGAATAATTTATTCCTGTAATACTCCATGCATTTAAAATATTCCGCAGATTCAGTATATTTAACACGAAACGCAAATAAACACGTTTAAAATAAGGAGATCTTTATGAAGTATTGTTTTATCAAAAAGATGTTTATTAAAATCCTATGGGAGATTAATAGTAGAATTTAAAATCTAATTTGTATCTAAAATCTTTAGGTATGAGTTCATTAAATCTAGAAACTATTCAAACACGATATACTTTATCTGACAGTGCATTTATATTAATTCACTGCTTCAACCATTGAAATTCTTACCATGAAGAATTCGTGGATGAATGTTCATATGGTAGAATTGGTTTTCCCGAATTAAATTGGCAATTGGCGACAGACAAGAAATGTCTGCCCTTGAGATCATTCATTATATAGATATTTTGGTACGTATTTTGATTTAGCGTAATGTGCTCTCATGGTTTTCGTAAATAAGACAAGTGAAACAAGTTCGTTACAAGCCAAGGTTTTTCATTTACATCAAATTACTTTTCCCCTTTAGAAACAGGGGAAAGGGCAGAATTTTAATTTTTTTTAAATCAGTTCCTTTATCTATAAAAGTATTTCGACAGCCCAAACATATTTTTCTTTCTTTCTTAATTTTCTTCTCAGCATTATGTAATACTTTTTCCTTCTTTTCCACCTTCAAATCTTACGGTTTTTTTGTTTGTTTGTTTTTTTAAGGTTTGGTGGCCTGTTTCCCGTGACAAGTCCTCCCGAAAGACATTCCTTCTGTCTCATCTGTCTCCGAATTTTTCCTCCGGACCCAGACTATTGACAATAGTCTATTTTTTAAGTCAGGGGTGCCCAACCCAAATCGGTTGGTGGGCCAAGTAAAAATTTACTAAACTGAGGTGGGCCTCACATATCAAAATAAAACAAATTATTCAAAATATTTTATTATCGTACAACATTCAAAATATTTTATATTACATTACAATTAATTTGACACTTGTTTTTGTACTTTACTTGAGATAAATATATAATACAAATTTATTCAATAGCTATTGATATGATCGAAAAACAGCAAGTTTATCTTTTACTGGATCACAATCACAACAAAGTTGAAAGTCGACCGATTGCACTTGTTGGTGGAAGAATATCACTTAACATACAAGGTACTTATCTACAGTAGATTTATGCTGCCATCTGAGGTTACGTAATGTAACAACTATGTGCGTAACATCTTCACATTTTATACTTGTGTTACAGTATGCTTGCATAAAATTGATTTAGATTTTCAAAATTTTTATTTCAAATGCAAAAAGTCAATTAAGCAAAGAAGAACAGCATTGTAATTATTACACTGTTTGACAAAAAAAAGTTTTTTTTCTGCCCGATAGCCAAATGTTTAGTTTCTTATTGTATGATATTAATTATTTCACCGTGATTAAAATATATCATAAAATGAAAAAGTTACATAATTTCAGAAGGTTAAAATATTACAAATTTTTATTCTACTGCCGTAATTATCTTACATTTCTACTAGCTGGTCTTACAGCTCTGAGGCAACTCATTAAATCCTTCATCGGATTCTTTCATTGCCAAATAAAACAAGGAAAAAGCTACTAATCTGAACTTAAAAATATAGACATAAGTTATTTCTTTGACAAATAGAACTAAATACACTACTCACTCTCAACGAAGTTCTCGTTGAAAGAGGAATAACATACTCACGCTCATCTGCTTTCCTTCATACATCAACACCTGTTATTACAATTGTTTGGAAGTCAAATGAAGGAAAACAATTATTTCGGTAAGAACTGCACGGGGAGAGGTGGGGGTGGTTCTAAACACGTTATTTTCGATTTTTCCGTCTGTAGTGCAAATGTCTAAAATAATATAGATAGAAACTTCAATTGGGCCGCAAAAAGTCTCCAAGTGGGCCGCGGGTTGGGCATGTCTGGTTTAAGTTTTGAACGACATAAATCGATCATAAAAATTAAATTAAACTTCTCATTTCTATTTTTATTCCAAAATATTGCATACGCATTCCTGTATTAAAAGGCATGGAAAATATAAGTCCTACTACGACCAAAATAAAAAGCTCTGTCTACGCAATATTTCAGAATACTATTAGCAGTTAAAGAAGTATTACTTGAAAAAAATGGTGGTAAATTATTACGATACACACACACACACACAACACCAAAAAAATGTATGCAGCCAAGGAGTGAATGAGTGAGTGGATATTAACGAGGGCTTTTGGTGACGGACCTCGTGATTCTGAACCAGGATCAAGCGACGAGTATGATGTCTAAGCAGGCACACCTCTCTTCTAACTTCCACACCACACCAATGGGTGAAAACAAGGGAAAAAATATGCCTTGCACAGACGATCTCGAAATCTCGGTTTTTGATGAAAATCTCTTTTAATTCATAAAAGTTGTGAAAACTTAATTCCTGTGAATAATTTATTAAAATTTTATATTTTATAATATCTGGATAAATTAAATTTTAAAAAATAAGAATAAACTTATATTTTTAGTTAATTACGTTTCTATGCTGGATGTTTTAGTATTATACTTTATTTACACTGGAATCCTCTCCAACATACTTATTTAATACTTAGCTTATGAGTATTGAAAGAAAATAAGTTAGAAAAACATTAAGAAAAATCATTTAAATGACTACAAAAACCAATTTGGGGTAAATCTCTGTTTTACTGACAGATATTATTATATATTTTATTATTGTTATTATTATTAATCCCTTATCTGAATGCCTGGAAAAATATCACAGATAGTGTTTCAGTTATTGTTGCACGACCATAAAATGCAATATTTACAATTTTATTTCATCCGACAAAGCAACAATTTGAAATCGAAATGTTTAGTATTTATTCAAATACAATGTTTTCAGTGTTTCTCACATCTGAAGGAAACACTATATATATATATATATACACTCTGTCGCAAAAAAATATATGCACCCAGAAGAAATTGAGCTACATTCACGAAATTTGATATGCATGTAGTGTATATGAAAATAAACAAATGATTAAAAATTCAGAACAAAATATCATTTTATTAAGCGGTTACAGCTTGCAAAAGGTTAAAAATCAGTAAGTAGTAAAGCCACCTCTGGCAGCTATACAAGCCGAAATTCGGCGTGGCATCGATTCAATTAGATCACTTATGACCCCCTGTGGAAGATCCTGCCATAGCCTTTGCATCTGCGCAGTTAATTCTCCTGTATCTCGGGACGGCTGCAGTTGCCTTCCCAGCGCGTCCAGACATACTCTATTGGCGAAAGATCTGGTGACCTGGCAGGCCATGGTAGGACGTCATATCCTTGAAGACATTGTTGGGAGAGTCGCGCAGTATGTGGACGAGCATTATCCTGTTGATAAATGGCACCTGGGCGACTTGATAGCATGGGTAGCACAATCGGCGTTAAAATATCGTCCACGTATCTGCGAGCTGTCAAAGTGCCTTGAAGGAGCACTAAAGATGATCGTGTGTCCCAAGAAATTGCTCCCCACACTGTCACACCTTGTGAAATTGCTGTATGCCGCTCGACAATAAATGCCGGATCGGACCGCTGTTCGGTGCGCCTCCAGACACGTGTGCGGTGGTCATCATCACTGAGACTGAATCGGGATTCATCACTGAAGATGACACGTCTCCAGTCTGTCACACTCCAAGTTGCCCGAGGTCGGCAAAAATCCAGTCGACACTGCCTATGATGTGGGGTCAGTGGTAAGCGTCTTAGCGGACGTCGGCTCCTCAAGCCAACTTCGGTCAGTCGTCTCCTTATGGTTTCTCTTGATGGCACTGGATGTCTGGAAGGAGGTAAGTGGCGTTGAATCGATGCTAGCGACGTTGTTGGTGCCGAAGTGGCCACTCTTCTGATTGCACGATCCTCGCGATCATTTGTGTTCCTGGGACATCCTGGCCCTCTGCGACGGTACACTCTACCTTCTGTGATCCACTGTTGCCAACACCGAGCAACTACCATATCGCTCCGACCGAGGTGGCGGCCGATACGTCTATTCGACCAACCTGCTTCTCTGAGGCCTATTATACGGCCCCTATCAAAGTCCGTCAACTGCTCGTACTGCCGCCGGTTACGTCTTAGAGGCATCCTAAGTCTCAATATCGTCTATCAAAGTCATCAGATTCGTTTGGATAGCCGTACGGCGCTCGTACTCATGCTTTTAAACTCTCCCAGTTGCGCAACTAATATGCGCGTAGCACACTTAGCCTTGTCTCATTGGCTTCAAAATTTTAATCATTTGCATATCTCTTACCAGACTACATTCTTGCCGAGTTTCGTGATTGTAGCTTGATTTCTTCTGGGTGCATATATTTTTTTGCGACAGAGTGTATATATATATATATATATATATATATATATATATATATATATATATATATACATTAATTTTATTCTGAGTAAATGTAGTTCTATTAACGGTGCCTATTCCACGTTTCTCAAACTGCTCATGCATCCCAAAATGTAGAATGTTGTGAAATCAATTTTTTTTCTGCATCAATACAAAGAGTTACTTCAACTTTTATATGATATTACCTTTGCATGAGCAATAATATTTTGATAATTTTTTTTAATAATTAATCTTAGTTTGTGGATACTGTACATTATATTTTTGCAAAGATTTCAAGTACTTTCACTATAAATATTAAGTCTAGAAACGATCTTTATTTTAGAAGTAAAATCAACATCTTCAGAAAGAATTTCAGTTAAAAAATACTGATTTTAGTACATTTTATTGCACTTAGAAAAAGGCAGGCTTACAGAAGCAAATTTTAAAAAAACAACATTTTTTATAATGATAAAATAATTCTTGAAAAAAGTATCTAAATATTAAAATAATAGCATATTGTATTTTTGTTTTTCCAAAACATATACGTAAAAAAATTAAAATATTGTACAAATAAATAATTAAGAATAAATTGCATTAAAGTGAATTATATGTTTTCAAATTTTCATATTTTTTTTGGATAGTTTTGTTAATTATTTTATAATTAATGTATTTTAGTTACTAACTAATATAATCATATATTAATTATAATTTAAAGATGACTATATCATAATTAATTCACAAAGAAATCCCGCAAGTATAATTTAATCACAGAATTCGCTTGACATTGAACGTTATACAACTGCAGAATTCTTAAAGAAACAAATCTTACTACACGAACCCTTCAATTCAATATGTTACTTATAAAGAAATGAAAAAGTAAGCGAAACACATTTACTATTCCCTGACTCAAAGTTCATTAAGAAAATACTCATTCTTGCATACTTATAATCATTTATCGATGATTGAAGGTTTACTGATTATCCCAATGGGCTAATTTATTTTAGATTCATTGCTCCGGATTGCTATTTTTTTATTCTTTCAGAGATAGAACGGTGAGACGTCATCAAAGGAAAGTAATAACATCCCTGAGGGGGTCAACAAATGAGGTAATTCCACATGTTTCCCATTACAACTGAATCGGGCCCTTTCTGGCCTAGACCTCCAAGATGCTCTTTACGACACGAAGAAGACCATTGTTAAATAACTGTCACTTGACAATGGCGTTTGATTCATTTGACTAAAGGGTTTTAAACCTTTTATCACATCACTTTCTGCGGATTTCATCAGTCCGGAAATCATGTTGTCGCTGTAATCGAGATCAACGAAGAGCATGAGAACCTAAAATGATCTTAAGAATAGAGTTTTAGGATTTCAAAATTGCATTAAGGCTATTCAAACAGGTATTTTTATTCATAAAATAAAATAATAACTTTTATAATGTCTTGAAGTAAAAATAGAATTTTTACGGGACAAATTAGATTTTAATTAATATTAACAGCAAGTGCCTAGAGAGGTTGATGAAATATCTCCATCTTTTAGACAGGCATGATCATCGTAATTATGAGCGTTCGACAAATTACAGACAAAAAGGAAATAAGATAGATATATTTAAAATATATAAATGGTGTTAGAAAAAAACTTCCGCAAGTAGTACGCAATGCTGTTAAACAAATACTTTAATTCTTAACAGCCATAGCTAATTTTTAGCAATTTTTAAAATTGGGATCAGAGGATTCATGAGAATTGGCGAATTGATTGTTAAAGCCCGGTATTTTCTGTGAAAATAAAACCTGTCTTCTGTTTTTAATTTAATCTTTACATTTATATTACTAAATACTGCGCAATCACGGTTAGTTCTTCATTAGATATATCGTTAATAATGCACGCTCAAGTCAGAGAGAACAAATTTTTATTATATTCTTACTTTCATTCTAAATAAAGTTGTTAAGTAACTTGTTAAAAGTATAACAGAAGAATAGTCAAAATGCAAATTATGTGAAAAAAGGCTTTAGAGTTCAAAATTTTTCAAAAAATGATACTATGAATAAATTTTTTAAATTCATTACTTAAGTAATTTGTATTTTTATACTCAAGTTAAATCTCAAAATTGTCTGGAGGTAATAGTTTCTTTAGAAATTTATTCTTTAAGTTAATTATGTATGTTACTGATAATTTATATTTTTTATTTAACATTTTTTAAAATTTTGAGATTATTCTGTCATTCAGTTAGATAGATTAATTAATGCGTGTAAATATTTGTTTAAAACAACGAAAAGAAAACTGACAAAAAATAAATCAGAGAAAAAACCTTTTCAAAAAGAAAGAAAAATTTAGTAAATATAAATTGTACAGCAAACAAAAATTTAGTAATGTACAACATTTAAGTTTAAATAATATCGTATGCAAATAGCACGCCACATAATTTTTAATAATTCTTGAAATCTTAACATAGTATATAATACCCTAAAATATGTTGTTCTTAAAGGATTATTAATATCTACAATACATGTATTATTTATTTTTATATTCTCTCATTTCTTTATGATATTATTCCCATTCATGATAAGCTATTCACTAAAATTAGAAATACAGTTACACTGAAAGATCATCTCTTTTAAGGAATATTTTCAATTATTTTTTATCAAAAAAGACAACATTTATCTTTTTTTCTGTATTTACTGATGTTGATTCTAACACTATTCAAAAATATTATCTTATAATAATTTTCTGCAGGAACTATTACATTTTTAAGTCCTGGATATTTAAAGAGTAAATTTTTCTTTGAATTTAATGAAGAAAATCAAGCATTTTTAGAAATATCTAAACTTACAATTGTATTTAATTTTCGAGTGTTTTTAATGTTTTTAGTGTTGACTTAAGCTGAAGTTTTTTTTTAAATATTCATATTGACTTTTGAATTTATGAAATACAAAAATCTCTTCTTTCTTAAGAGATGAACGAATGCTACAATATTAAAGATGAAATGTTTCAGTTCTATTTAAAAGCACTTAACATTTTCTTAGAAAAAGGTTAGGAGTAGTAAAAAAGTTAATTAAAGGTTTTTTCAGTCAAGACTGTTCACTAACTTATTATTGTACACTTATATATCATTGCAAATATTTATCGTTAAATATACGTTTTCCTTTGAAAGATCAGCTTTGACCGGCTTATTTTTATATAAACTCAGAATTAGAGCTTCGTTATGATGTAAATCATTATCAGTTGAGTTTTTCCCAAAAGGTATTTAATGGCAACTTTAGTAATCACTTTTATAGAGACTATGAGCTCTATTATACTACTCTTTCCAACTGACCACTCTTTGGGAACAGTTTTATAATTTATTTTCTATAGTAAATTCAGCAATCACACACACAATAGGTGCATTTTCGAAATTTACCCTTCTCATGCATAAAGGCGATCAATCCAAATATTTCTAATAAAGCATAAAACAAAAGCTCTACTACTCTTATAAAAACGTTTCTGCTTATCCAAATCAATTTGCGGTGAGATGTAGCTTTCAAAAATGTACTCCAAAACGCGGATTTTTTTTTATCCTTCCTGAATTTCATGCCTTTTATTTCA
The DNA here is from genome assembly GCA_019973935.1 of Trichonephila clavipes. Classification (NCBI taxonomy): domain Eukaryota; kingdom Metazoa; phylum Arthropoda; class Arachnida; order Araneae; family Nephilidae; genus Trichonephila; species Trichonephila clavipes. Next base: position 757,609 of record BMAU01020558.1, on the reverse strand, counting down.
ACCTATTTGATTACTTTATCTTTTTAAAACCCTGTTAAACAAAGAAATATTGTCAAGAACTAATTGTATTAAAAATTATTTTCCTGACCAATTACCTGGAAAATATTTTTACTTTCCAGAATGTCAAAAATCAAGTAAATGAAAAATAATTTTCATGGCACAAATCTGCAGTACCAGTAAACGCACCCAAAAGTTTAATATCCTTCACTTGATGTATAGTTTCATAAAACACACAATACATTAATATTTCATTTAAGATGTTTTAGATATACCCGTGGAAATTGGAAAAACGTTCAAATATAATTAGTTCTTTACATTTAAATGGGGCTGTAACACATATTTTTGAAAATATTTTTTTTATTATGAAACTTTGAATCATGTGAACATTTTTTGTGTCCAAGCATTTACTTATATATTTTTTAAAATATCAGTACTAAAAAAAAAATCTTCATTTTCTTCATAATACAGACAAACTTTCCATGTTTTTACAAAAAAAGCAACTTTTCTTTAATTGATTAAACCATTTTTAAGTGTACCGAATCCCCTCTTCTAGATATACTTTACGCAAGTGGCATATTTCTAGAAAGCTCACATTTTCTTCCCTTTTGAAGGGGAAAATGTGACGAATTATTTTAAAAGCACAGTCACAGGAATTTCCTACGTACAGTACAACGGGGATTGTTTTCAGAGATAATTACAGAAATGGCAGTAGTCTTAAAAGAAATAACTATTTCTATTCAGGCTAGGACAAAAAAAAGTTCTAAAATAAAATAAGCTCTTGTTGTGTTCCTAAAACACAAAACTCTTGATAACTCTAATGCATTGATAGCAATTGTTCACTAGTTGTATTTTGTTTAAAAAAAGTCTTCTAAGAGCAAAGAAAGGAATGAAGCGGAATTCTAGGTGGGAGAGAGAAAGTCCAAATCCAATGGCGAAACGCTTCAGTGATGAGGAAAGCAAAGGGGGCAATTGATGATGAAACTCTCTCAATGAGCAGCTCATGGACCATTGCAGTAGTCTACGCATCGACACGTGCCAATGGCTTTTTCTAAACGCATCAAGTGGATCATTTAATGAACTCTGCTCAAGCAGAGGGTTTGGGTGGAATCAATCACACACAAACTCCATGTTGCTCTTCGGTTTCTTTCATCCAAGAGATAGAGTTACAGACTGGTGTTAGAGCTATTAGTGTTGTTTTCATAGATTTGAAAAGGATCTCTCGATAACTTTTGTGTTAATCATGAAGGGCATGTATATACTATGGACAATTTAGAAAACATTTTTTGATGTATGAATTCATATATCGGCTTAAGAAATTATTGCCGAGTGCAACTTTTTAGAAGCAAGTTGTCTTTAGCCTCATTTCTCTTCATGTGGTCATGATATGTTTTCTTCTTTTCTCTCCACGCGGTTGAGAAACTGTTAGCCATTCGGTTAGTTTAAATAACTACTTCAACATATTTAGAATTTTTTAGTGATTCTCATTTCACGTTACATTCCCTTTACTTTTTACATATTTATTCGAAATGTAATAAGCTCCTTAACACAAAGCAGTTTTTTTTATTTTTATATCATCATCAAATACACTTTAGTGTACTTATGCTTATTTAAGAACTGTGTATCCTATATCTATATATATAAAGGAGAAAAGCGACTCACTGACTGACTAATCACGATATCTCCGGAACTATTAAACCTATAGATTTGAAATTTTGTAGGTAGGTTCCCTTCATGGAGTAGACATCAGTTAAGAACGTATTTTGCAAAGATCGAACCGCAAGGGGCGTTACGGGAGGGGGGTTAAGGGACGTTATAGATAATTATTTCCATTATTAAACTATTAGATGTACATTCTTGAAATTTGGTACACAGATTTCTTTCATAAAGTAGAGATCCGTTATAAAATGGGTTTTTTGAAAATCGCTTCCTATGTGGCGTTGCGGGGGCTTTATAAACAATTATTTCCATTTTTAAACTATTAGACGTACAATCTTGAAATTTGATAAGCGGATTTCTTTCATAGAGTACAGATCCGCTACAAAATGGGTTTTGTGAAAATCGACCCCCAAGTGGCGTTGTGGAGAATTAATTAGGCAATTAACTCCTTTTTTAAACTATTAGACGTAAAATCTTGAAATTGAGTAAGCAGATTCTATTCATTGAGTAGAGATCTGCTATAAGATGGGTTTTGTGAAAATTATTTTCTAAGTGGTGTTGAAGGGGATTAAGGGGCGTTATAGATAATTATTTCCATTTTTAAACTATTAGACGTACAGTCTTAAAATTTGGTAAGCGGGTTCCTTTCATGGCGTAGAGATCCGCTACAAAATAGTTTTGGGGGAAATTGATCCCCAAGGGTCACTGAGGGGGATTAAGGGGCGTAATAGATAAACATTTCCGCTTTTCAACTAATAGACCCACCTGCTTGAAAATTAGAAGGTATGTTCCGTTCATGGAATAGAGTTCCTTTTACAAAGAGTTTTGCGAAAACGGACCCCCAAAGGAGTGGAGTTGAGAGGGATTAAGGTGTGTTATAGAAAAATTCCTGTTTTTGAATTTAACCCATTTATTTGAAATTTATTGAACACGTTTATTTAGTTGAATAGAGTTCCACTAAGAATGGATTTTACGGAAATCAACTCCAGGGGGTAGTTATTGGGGCGTATTGATAGACAAAATTCCCGTTTTCGAACTGCTAAGACTATAATAATAAAATTTGGTTTGCATGCTTCTTTTTTTTGTTGAATTGGAATCCGCTAAGAACGCTCTCAACGAGGTATTGATGATAAAAATTCCGTTTTTGCTCTGTTAGATTCCGACTGGAAATTTAGTACGCATGTTTATTTTATGAAGTAGAGATCCATTGAAAGTTGCTTTGGTGGAAATCCACTTGATTATTAGGTTAAGTGAACGCAAAAATCTTTCTACTTCTATTTTAGATATGAATAGAAATTAGATACACTGGCCTCAAAAAGTTAAGGTACAACATGTTTTTCGAAGCTCACCATAAAAAAAATGGCAGTAATAATAAAATGCATAGTTTACATGAATGATAATAACGAACTTTAAAAACATTAATGCAAAAACGATTGCTACAACTTTTATTTTATAGAAAAGAACGTATATTTATGAGTGAGAGAAAAATATGCTAATATCAAGCTTTCGTACTTTTGTGTGTAAGTTGTGTTGATTTTCAACAGTTGTTGGCAGTTTCGGTGACAATAGTCAATAGAGTTTAGAAAATGTCTCAGAGACGTCGTTTACCCAATTCGTTAAGGTGGCGGGCAGTTGGATGGATGGAAATGGGATTGTCGCAGGCTGATGCTGTTAGACATCTCAATGTGTCTCGTAGTGTTGTTCAGCGACTTTGGGATCAATACCAATCCGAAGATTCTGTGTCCAGAAGACCTGTTCCAGGCCGACCACGAGCTACAACACCTGCAGAAGACCGTTTTCTAGCTCTTTTGGCACGAAGGAGAAGAACCACTACTGTGCCGCAGCTCGTTGCAGACCACTTTCAAGCATCAGGAAGAAGAATCTCCGCTACTACGGTGCGAAATCGTCTTCACAATGCAGGTCTGTATGCAAGAAGACCAGTTGTGTGCGTTCCCCTCAACGGACGACAGCGAAGGAACCGCTTATGCTGGGCAAGAGAGAACATGTTTCTTGGACGCAGCAACAATGGGCTTCTGTGCTGTTCACAGACGAGTCCAGATTTACAATGGAGAGTGATTCAGGGCGTCTACTGATCTGGAGGAACAGCGCACTAGATACCATCAATCCAACACTGTTGAAAGACACAGTTATAGAGGTGGTGGAATCCTGGTTTGGGCAGGGATCTCGCTCGGTGGCCACACTGACCTGCATGTGTTCCATGGAGGAACCGTAACTGGTCTTAGATATCGGGATGAGATCCTTGATCCATATGTCCGCCCATATGCTGCTGCTATTGGTAACGACTTCATTCTGATGGATGATAATGCACGACCTCACCGAGCTCGGATTGTTGAGGAGTATCTGGAGGATCACGGTTTGGAAAGAATGGAATGGCCAGCTCGATCTCCAGACCTGAATTTGATAGAACATCTTTGGGACTATCTTGGCAGAGAGGTTGCTGCATTAAATCCTCCTCCAAGGTCGTTACATGAGCTGAAACAAGGCTTACTCTGTGTCTGGTCTTCGCTTCCTATTCCGGTGTCCGACAACTTAATAAACAGCATGGGAAATCGATGCCGCCAATGCATTCAAGTTAGGGATGGACACATTCCTTATTAGAACCCATTTTTGTATTGTTTTTATGCCATTTTACCACATAACCCTGTGATGTGCTGTTTTCTCTAAGAATGGACTTTTCCGCAGAGATGGCTTTTTTTGTTATAAATCGTTTTTGCAATACACTTATACAAATTTCTATGACGCATTCAATAAAAAACTATTTAATGCACATATCCTCCAAATTTTTTGTTTCTACATTCATTCATTTGCAAATTAGACACAAAAACCCGGTTGTACCTTAACTTTTTGAGGCCAGTGTATTATAGTTTATGTCCTTTTTTTATCAAGAGGCGAGAGTTACAGCTATAAATTTATTTTTCAATACAATCGAACTCTTAATGCTAGATATCAATAATTCATATATATGTAAACAGTATACATTTACACAACATCATTAAATACCCAGTGAAGCGGGTGGGTAACGGCTAGTATATATATATACAAAGAAAAATTTCAATTTAATTAGGTCTAATATCTTTTTAACAAAACAAAATAAACGCAAACCAAAATTTTCATGATTTTTATAGATTCACAATAGAGTATTGAAAAATTTCTGTTTACAATATTTTGATCAACAGAAAGTTAATAGAATGAATAGAATTTTGTAACAAACACACTAAAAATCTTCTACCGCTTCTTCGAAAAACTTTTAAGAGTGTTTAAAAACATTTTAAGCATTAAAAAAGTGTTAACATTTTCATCAAAACAAGAAATTTTCAAGCTATCCAATGTCGTCACAAAATTTTAAGAAAGTATATTAGAACGCATTTTGAATCTAAAATGCAAACCAAAAATTCAGTGAGAAACCATACTTCGGGGGGATTTCACTCTGGTGTTTTTCCAATGGAATTTTAGTTTTTTACATGAATGTAAATATTGATTGTGTATGACTCCCTTATATAATATTTGCAAAAGCGTCACTTAATACCATTATGAACTTGATATTTCTGTTGTTTCATCCAGAAAAAAATTAACACTTTAATGAAGTATGATTTCTGTCAAAATGTGTCAAAAGAAGTACTTCTCAAAAAATGAGTTATCATAATACTTTTACATAGAAATTTTTTAAAAAATCTGAAAAAAGTGCACAATTTCTTAGAATTTTTCGTATATTATTTTTTACACATATTTATCAAAAATTTCTTGCTTATTACTTTAATTAATTCTGAATATTTAGTAAAAAGATTCAGGCATTCTATTGCCATTAACATCCAAAAATAATTCATTTCTACAAATTGTACAAAAGTTTAAAACGTCGATATGAAATAATGTTGGAAAAATTTTCAATATGTCAGAAAAAACTCATAGAAATGGAGAGAGGTCATAACTCTTTTCTTCAAGACTGCTCTTCCATACTTCCTCAAAGTTAATGCAATAAAACTTATGTTTTAAACATGGACATTTAAATTGGAAAATGTGAAATGCCAAACAGATTGATGAAATATGTTGTTAAATTACACTTTAAATTTAAAAAAGGAAAAAAACACAAAATTTTGAGCTGTTTTCTCCTTGTGAATGTAAATTGCATAAAATATTCTGAAAAATGATTGCCTTAGAAGTTCTTTAAATGGAGAATACGTAGTTTATGGCTTTAAAAAAATAAGAATCGGCAGACATACGGAAAGTAATATAAAAAATATTTTAATAAAAAATAGAAACAGCATGAAGCTATCAAAATATAAACGATCGTAAGCAGTTTAAATAATCCAAGAGACAAGATGTTAAATACATTTGTTTTATAAAGAAACTGCAAAGAAGAAAAAGCGCGCATAAAATTTTATTACGTTCGATGAAACTCCAACTGTGAAATGAACACACCGATATTAAAACAACCATACAATAACTATTTATTTAGGAGGAAATTCATTTTAGTATTTTAACTCTATTCATTTCCATTAATGAACGTCAGCTAAAAGAAAGGACTTTTGATTGAGAGTGTCTCAAAATAGTAAAATACTTGTATGGAACCAATCGAAGAATGTGTCTACTACGTAAGAAACAGCTAATTAGAAGACATCTCAGGCAGTCAGTCATTTTAATAAAGAGTGAGAAAAATCGAATGCGGTGATTTCGAAAACACTTAATTCGATCGAATGAATCTGTTAGGTTTAATTTCTTGATTTTAATACCTTAAAAGTTATCTTATCAATGAGAAAATTGATTATATATATATATATATATATATATATATATATATATATATATATATATACCATATTTATTCAAATCTAAACCACACTTTTCTTCCAATGTTAATGCTACTGAAAATCGGGTGCGGTTTAGAATCGATGGGGAAAAATTGTTTGATGGGACAGTTAGAGCAATTCTATGTTTAAAAGCTTATAATACTGGTAAAATAATTAATTATTCACTTCTTATTAGTTCTCACTTTAAAAATATTTTAATTTTGTAAAATTGGATATTGCGATAAACCATTTTACACCATTTTTAATTTTTCTCAAAAATTTGTTAAGAACTTGGGGTGCGGTTTAGAATCGATGGTGACTTAGATTCGAATAAATATGGTAATTATGAAATAAAACCTTAAAATCTTAAGACATTCTAGACAAAGAAATAAATTATTTTCAAGCTAATTTTTCAAAAAATTTAAAAAATTTTTATAGTTTTTATCTATAAAAGAAATATGTTTTATTTTGGACTTTTTTTTCAAATTTCAGTATATATACTTAACTTAAAACAACTTTTAAGAAAAATAAAACCTGATTAGGAAAAGTACATTTTAGGTTCTCTCACACAACTCCTATGTGTAGAGCCTACATGATTCTAATTGTGCAACTAAAGGCTCTTAACGATGAATGAAAGTTCTAAATGATATCACTTTAAATTTGTTAAAGATTTGTATAATGTAATTAAATATAGAAACTTATAATCTCTACATATATTAAGATGAAAAAAAGTTTAGTACTGATATAAGTAGAAAAACATTTTCATCATTTTTATTTATAAGACAAAATTCTGAATTTCACTTTACGGAAACAACAATAAAAAAATACAACGCGAAATTTATTGTATAAAATGTGTTTTATGAAAATACAATTTTTTTTCATAATTTCTAAAACGATCCAGAAAAAATGGAAAAAATTAACAGCGAATTTTTTGTATTAAAACGCAACAAAAATTTTAGTGTTTTTGTAAAATGTTTCTTTTTCGAAAAAACGTAGCATACGGAGGGAGATGAAAGAGGAATGGCAATCCAAGAGCGCAGCGCAGTGTCCAGCGAGCGCGTGGTCGATGAGATAGGAGAAGGACTTACCGTATGTTCTGCATCGGTGGACCGGGAGTACGATCTCCCGATCGCTCTCTAAGGGGAAGCGGATGGTACGCCGCAGCGCCCTCCAGCGACCAACCAGAAAGCGGGAAACAACACGTCACAGCGCATGCTCCCCTCTCAAGAATTCTATTTGCCTACATGTGTCATTCTGTTTATTATTTCAATGCCTTCCTTTTATCGGACATTGAAAAAAATTAACAAAAATAAATACAGGATGAACAAATCTAGATAAATGAATTTATCCTTTAAGGGGACTTGGCACCCTTTGAGCAAACTTCTTTATTTACGTATTTAAAAATTATATTTTAACATTTTATACAATGTTTCTATTCAAGAAAATGTTATCAGATGAAAATTTTCATATATTATTCACACAATTTTAAAAATTAAAATTTTTTGAAGAAAATTGGGAACATTTTAAAATCCTACTCCTTTTGTAAAAATTAATTTTTTGACCTGAAATTTTTTTATAATATTCTTATGGATGTTCTTAACAACTTTAGGGATCGATTTTAGAATAACTTCATTCGTTTTCGAGAAAAAAAAAAATAAAATGTTGATATACAGGCTAAAAATCAACGAAAAAGCCAACATGTCTTACATTTTATTTTTTTTAAACAAAAGTATTCAGTTTATAGCAAAACGGATCCCTAATTTTATTACATGCTTTATTTTTAACACGCAGGAAAAAAATTGAAGTGATTGGTAAATAATTGTCGAAGGAGTAGCATTTTGAATGCACTAAGGTTTCGAAAAACACAAACTGAGAAAAACCACTTTAAAGTTTATAATTCTAAAAAAATAATTATTATAAGCTTAATTAAACTTAAAATACCACTTTAAGATATTACTTATACGTTTTTTCTTTAAAATAATTGCATTTTCATATGTTTTCAACCCACACATTTTTATAAATGATCAACTTTTAGAGAGTACTAATTGCACAAGAAAACTCAAGAAAAACTTTTAAAAAATTTTTCTGTCACGACAGAAATTTTAGCTGTTTTTCTTCTTATAATATTAAAGTATTACATTTGTATGAAAAATATATCAGGAATAAGAACTGAAATTATAAAATTATTAATATAAAATGCCTTAATTTAAAAATTTTACATGCACACATTTCACAAGGAAGAAAAATTACATTATTGTATTGCCTCGGAAATATTCTGCTTTTAATACTACACATTCTTTTTTATAGTTATTATTTCTATTTATAAAATAGATTTTTTTTATCATAACGCATTTTTTAGCTTTTTTTCTAAAAAGGGGGTGTGGCTGAATTGCCTAATTTGTTTTCAAATGAAGTTTTATTCAACTTCTAACTTTCGGACATGCACAAGTGATATATGAATCGAAAGATAATAATGCAAAGAATAAGATTAAATGAAAATAAAAAAAACGATAGGTTTGTGATTTTTAGGGTACCAAGTCACCTTAATCTTATTTGCCTCACACCAAGGGGGACATGTATTTCAAAAACAGAAAAAATTGCTAATTAGCTTAATTTTATGAATATTGTAAGGCAGGAATGATAATCCAGAATAGTTCAATTGAAAAAGAGGGAAATAGAAATTTAAAAAATAAAAGATAATTCCAAAGGTAGTGCTTATCATTTTTTTTTTATTGAACTCAGTCCAAGTTGGAGGTATAAACATTGTATTTTGAAATGCTAAGATTCCCTCCCAACTTTCATACTTTGAAGCCCAGTTCATTTTAACCCTCACCTCTTTCCCAGACGATGGTCTTCATTGAAATTAGGACTCGAACACAGGACCCACCCGTCAAGAAGTTGTATAAATCTCACTTAAGTTTTATATATACTGTAGTATTTTCTTAAAAAAAAAGATTATTTAGAGTTTTAATAAAAAAGCTGAATGTTTAAGACATGAGATTAAAATTCAAACGAAAAAATATTCTAATACTAAAAATCATTTCTACACTTGAATTATTATTCGAAATATTTCCGTAGAAGGGTTGAGTAATGAATTGATGTACATTTATGTGCTTCCTATTCCTTCGTCAAATAAAATAGACTTTCAGAGTGCCTAAGCCAAATGAGAGCAGCTCCACGCTGATGTGATTGAAAGCTGCTGAAAAAAACAAAATTCAAGATCTAAAATACATTTGAACTTTGTTTTAAGCAGAGCCATATATGTACAGGTGGTTATTAAAATAATAGAATAAAAGTGACATTTTTGTAATGCGCTTCGTAAGCATTAAAATATAATAATAGCTTCCGGGTTTGTTTATTATATAAATAGAAATGTGTATATTTTGGTAGTTCTGTATGTCTAAGATTTTTTTTCAAAAATGTCAAATGTCGGACCTCTCAGAATTGCAGATTGTATCAGCCTGTCTAGTTGGAGTAAGTGTGACCGAAACATCTCAATTTTTAGGTGTTCCTAGAGATAAAGTCATGACAAGATACACACAGCACGACTCAGCAAATTGAAAGAGTGGACGGAAAGAGAAGCTGAGTGAAAGAGACCGACGGGTATTGAAGCAATGTCTAAAAAGCGAACAACTGCTACAAAAGGGAGTGCATATGTCAATGATTACAGTTAGAAGGCACCTGCAGAAACAGAAAATTTACGACAGAGAAGCACTTCCCAAACTACTTATCACAGATTTTGTCTACAATGGTGTCGCACACACAAAAACCTGGTCGATGAATAAGTAGAAGAACGTCTGACGAATCGTCTTTCACACTTTTCTCTAAAACCTGCACAAGTCTATGATCGTGATTGTCTCCTTTCAACTGTCACTCATGGAGAACGATCTGCCTTGATCCGTATCATGGTTTTTGCTGGACCAATCCTAACCCTGAAAGATAGGTTCACCCGGGAGAGAAATTTTAGCTGACCAGGTTCATCCTATGACTCAAACTTTGTTTCCTGCAGGAGATGGAATTTTCCAGGAGTATAATTCCATGCAGCGGGACTTGTTCAATTAGGGCTTGATGAACACTAGGATGTGTGTGTGTGTGTGTGTGTGTGTGTGTGTGTGTGTGTGTGTGTGTGTGTGTGTGTGTGTGTGTGTGTGTGTGTGTGTGAAGGTCGGCATCTACCTTGACCCGCACAGTGTCCTACCTCAATAGAATTAAACCGTTACGGTTTATTTTAGAGCTTCCAATATGGAAAGGATATCCTTCATCGGCATCTCTCCACAAGAACTTACACAATATCGCCAATAATGGTACAAATTCCTCTAAACATTATTAAACGAATTATTAGGCGAATCCAAGCTGTATTACATGCTCCTACACTATACTAATAAGATACTTTATAAATCTATCCCATTATTTTGATTGTGTAAATATACTCTTTCGTTAAAATATTGAAGACGAAGAAGTTTCTTTCTTGCATCTCTGAAGCCGTCATCTGGGATTTATAGAATAATAACCAACGCTAGAAGACCAAAAAATTAATTCCAGTTGTTTGCGTTATTGTATTCATTAAATCAAGATTTTTTACTACTTTATATTTCTGGTCTTATTATAATAAGGATAAAAAAATATTTCATTTTTAGAAGGATAGTAATAATAATCAAGAGAAATTTCATTATAGCAATTTACAACATTTTTTATTATTGTCCGAAATACCATAAATTGTAAATTTAATCTTTTTATTTGCGTTGGAATGGATGCAAAGTGTTTTATGGTCTACAGATAAATTTTGCTATTGGGATCAATCAAATGCTTATTGTCGCACTATGACGAGGGCTATTGCCAAATGATGACCCTTGAACTAGCATCCCACTCTCCAAACTTCCGCAAAATGACTACTTGAAAACTTAGAACCTCGATAAATTTAACGTGTAACAAGCTCTCTAAATAGTGCTCTTAAGTGGCAACAGAACCAATCCCATTCGATTCCAGTCCACGAGTTGGTGACAATGACTTATCGGCTACCGTGGTCATTCCGTGAGGCCGAATAGAGAACATTAATTGAAATGAAACTTATAAATACCTTTTGGGTGGAATATGGTAGGTATCACCAAAAGTGTCGTTCTTGTCGTTTGTCTCAGGTTCAAAATTAAGGTGACTGCCTATACCCAATTTTTTTATAAAAACAAATTTTTAATTTTTCAAACAAATTGAGTATTTTTAGGAAGAAAAAGAAAAAAAAATGTGGAAATACATAAAATTTTTTTAATAAACTTTGTACTTTTGGAAAAATTGGTTGTTTTCAAAGAAATTTTACAAAATTTTTACTAAAACGGGTAACGCTGTATAAAAATTTCTAATACAATTATCATAATTTTACTTTATACACAACATACATATTACGGTGCTCTTCCAAATGAACCAAAATCTAAAAAAAATATTAAAATTAAAAAAAAACTACAGACAATTAAACATAATAATATGAAAATTTTGATATTTTTAAGTGTTTTCTTTATAAAAACTACCCTAAATGAAAAAATATTTAACCTACAACAAAACTTATAGTCCACTTTATGAAAAATAGTATAATAAATATTCCCACACAAAATTTCAAAACGTTATCTGGTTTGGTTCTTAAGATATCATGTATCTGGTAAAGAATTTCTTTCGAAAACTTAATTTTGAGAAAAACTCATTTAAAGTTTTAACTTACTGCCCTTTTGCATAGAGTGATGTTTTTTTAAAATCAATTCACTTTATTTCTATTTTACGTAAAGGAAAAAGAAAAACTGTTTTGGAAAGAAAAATGTTCAAACAATAAGAGTTTGAAATTTAAAAAATGCCTTATGAAGACGAAAAACGACATTTTCAAGGTAGGCAGTCACCTTAAGAAATTCATATAGCCAAAAGTCCTCGTACTGCTTCCAGAGGGTGATGAATCGAACCAACAACCAGGAAATAAAAGATGGTGCATGAACTTCTATAAAGATCTGATTGAAATTTTTCTTGTCATTTTAATAAGGTGTAAAACATTGGACGTTTTCTTCCAGTAACTTTTTGTCAGTAACATGACTTGGATAGTTGGTGTTACAATTATCTAAGTCGTTACACCAAGTTAGTAGTTATTACAATTGTCTAATTATAGTGCTTGGATAAAGATAGTTCATCTTTAACCAAAAAGAAAAATTTAATCAAATTAGGAGTTAAAAATCAAGTATGGTATTCTGAAGTTAAATCTGAAGCCTTTCTAAAAACTTGTTTACAATTTCAGAAAAGGTAAATTAATCTACCTGCAAATTCCTCATTCTTTAATCAATAAAAGAGTTCAAAGCGACAATTACATAATGAAATATTGCAAAGTTGATATTGCATCTTTTCATTCTATTTTGGCGTTACAAAATACATTATATGTTATTTAACCTTATATAACTTGTAATTATTCAAAATATTGAGACAGTTTAATAACTGAATAATGCAGGTAGATGAGTGAGAGCATTATAAAACACCACTGGGAATATTCGGAATGGACGACCTCGTTATTTTGAACCTCGGTCAAGTGACGAAGATGTCACCTGAACTACACCGACAGGAGGACATTAAGCCTCGACAGATTGAATGTGTATCAGCCTCATCTACATGGCAGGTCTTCAGTGGCACCAGGACTCGAGCCCGTGACATGCCGGCCTGTTGTGTATAGTAATTAAATGTAGTATGTCTCTGTAACGAAAATCTTCCTCTGTCACCCCTCCCCGTGATAAAAATAATGTGCCTTATAAAATGTTTATCTACGCACCATAAATAGTACTAAATAATAAGCGATCTCCTAGACTAGTGGTCGGCAAACTTATTAGCCAAAGAGCCAAATATGAACATTACAACAATTTTTTTTAAAAATTGGGAGCCAAATCTGCTTGTTTAGAAAACTTTTATAACACTAAATAAAACTAAATTTCATACTTAATATTTCATACTTTCAAACTTTCATATTTATTAATGCAAACAATGTGCTTGCATCTCCTTGGAAAGTTTCCGTAAGGCAGGTTTGTATGTTGTTTTTTATTTTAGGCATGATTCCAAGTTCTCATCAATAAGACGACTTCTCAGTTTACTCTTGATAATGTTCATGCTTGAAAAAGATTATTCGCATATAGATGTAGAACCGAAAAGTGAAAGAACAGCAAACGCGAGCCTTTTCAGCTGATCGTAAGAGTCAGGAATACTATTCCAAGCGTTGAAAATGATCATGTCTTCCTTCTCCAGGCCATTCAAAGCAGACCACTTGTGTTGTGTGAACTAAGATCACATTTTTTCTTCTCCAATATTTCCAGTTCAACACAAAGACGTTCGAGTTTAGAGCGTCATATCTCTGTGTTTTTTAAATCCAGCAATTGTATTTAAAAGCTACCAATGTCAATTTCAAAAGGAGAAAATTTCAACTCTATTATCGTAGCATTAAAAGGATTTTTGACAAATAGTAAAGTTGCTCTGCTGTTTTTCAATTCCTGAAATCTGCTGAGAAATGTTCACATTTAAAATTGTTGTTTTGAAACGGTGTTTATTAATAGAGGAATTATTTTCTTGGCGATGCTTCAGCAGGCTCGGAAAGTGAAGCACAATGTTTCCCTTTCAAAATCCTGATCAAAAATGAATGATTTGTTTTCGAATGTTATTACTTCTTCTAATATCGAAACAATTAAGTTTCCTTTCCCTTGTAAAGAGTGTTTTTTTCCCAGGTATAGAAGTTTAAGTTGGCATTACTTTCCAAGATGGCGACCGATTTGACAGCTGTCAAGTGATTTATTCTCAGTTTGGTTCGGCGATTCATCAAAACGATCATCAAGCAAGGCGTAGATTCGTCGAATGGGCCCAAAACCGTTGCCGTTGTTCCCGATTTTCATAAGCGAATTTTGTTTAGCGATGAAGCGCACTTCTGGTTGAATGGCTACGTCAACAAACAAAACTGCCGCATTTGGAGTGAAGCTAATCCACAAGTGTATGTCGAAACACCGTTACATCCAGAAAAATTGACTGTTTGGTGCGCTTTATGAGCTGGTGGAATCATTGGTCCGTACTTCTTCAAAAACGATGAAGGCCACAACGTTACAGTCAATGGTGATCAGTATAGAGCCATGATTACTAACTTTTTCATTCCTGAATTGAACAATCATGACGTCCCGGAGTTGTGGTTCCAACAAGACGGCGCAACATGTCTCACAGCTCGTGCCACAATCGATTTATTGAAAGACACATTTGGTGACCGCCTAATTTCACGTTTTGGACCTGTGAATTGGCCTCCAAGATCTTGTGATTTAACACCGCTGGACTATTTTCTGTGGGGAGTAGGTAGCGAGTTCTTGGTTCTCTCCATATGAAGGTACGGTGAGAATCGCTGTTTAGGCTGAAACGGAACTCATCGGTGAACAGAACGGTCGCCCATCGATCCATGCTTCAATCTCTATGCTGTCTGCACCATGCTAAACGGACTCTCCTGTTCATAGACGTCAGCGGGACGCAAACAGCATGTCTTTTGGCAAACAATCCTCTCTCATGAAGTCTTTTTGAAACTGCCACCCTTGATACATGGGTTTCTGTGGCTGCATACAAGTAACGAGAGAGCTGAGAAGCTGTAGCCCCCTGTTATGCCTCGCTATAATCGATCTCCGGCCGTCGTGGTTCGAACAACCTTGCCCAGGCTTTCTCTCGATGGATCTAGTATCCCGGAACTGTTTCAATAAGTTACACACGATGCTGAGCATTAAATTGAACTCTCTACAAATCTGGACTTGACATTGGCCTGCTTCTAGCCTCCTCACAATTTGCTACTTCATTCCATCATCTAAACGTTGGTGGTTACTTATTTGTACTGTTACAATTTGAATTGAACCGATTGCTTCAAAATAACACCAAGAAATTTCCAGGGAGTGCTGGCGAACGAAATACGTCTTAACTTACACGCGCTTATAAAGTTGATACCTTCCGAATGAATATCGCCAGCCTCTTTTCTTGTTTTGAAGTTATCCTATTGCTGACAATACTACTTCAAATTTAGCTTTTTGTTTCGGTTTCAGAATCTCATAATGTATTGGTCTTCGAATGTACCACCCTATACACAGCATTCTCTTATTCAGGCTCAATTTAGGTTTAGTGGTGGAGGGGACAGGATTCACAATCCTTACCATGTCCTTGTATACTTTTCATCTCCAGTTATCATCTGGTCCAACTAGGGCTCGATTTTGTTCCGTAGATATACATAGGATGACACGATTATTAAATTTCTGCTCACTTAACTTATGTGGCTCTCATCAAGAATATTTCCTCATCAATCCTACTTTCCGAATAGGGTTCGAAAAAGTTTGTTGAACTGAATCAAACCTTTCCGAGCTGGAAACTTGTAACTGGAATGGCTAGAACTTTCCAGTACACCTAATACATCCCCCAAGATGAAAGATGGCTATGCATTAAGACAGTAAAAGTATCAATAAATGAATATTCATAATAAACAGTACATAATATTGTATTGTGTAATATTTTCGTTAAATTCTTTTAAGCCACCAATACCTACTAAGTAAAGATAAATTCTCATAAACTGAAAAATTATATTTTTAAATGAAGCATTATTCAACCATAAAATCAATAAACATAATATCTATAAACAAATTTGTTATCGTATCACTTTTGACTTCAATGTGACACCTTTATCTTGGTTCTAGTATCCTGTAAATTTTATTTGTTGTCATCCACAACGCCTGCAGCTAAATGAAAAAAAATTTTAAGAAAAGTGTAAAGTTCATTTCTTTACATCGAACTCAGAGTCTTAGCTTGGGAAGAAATTAAAGCAGATAGCATCAGGATTTTTAAAGTTGGTGTCGGGTAATTTATATAGCTATTTTAAATGGGCTGGTAATGAAAGCAAAAAATAAAATTCCGTCGATAAATCCATCCATTGTTGCAATGAAAGTTTATTCAAAATCAATAAAAAATCTCATTATAATAATTTAATAATTAATTTGTGGAAATTAATATCTAAATTTTGGAGACACTAAAACTTTTTTCTGCAAAGGTAAATTTATTTTATATTCTAAATAGTTAATTTTTTTGAAAAAAAAAGGTGAACATCTCTTTCGCTTAAACTAAATTCTTTGTGAGTAATTTGATTTAAGGCATGAAACGAATCTTTTTCAGAACAGCACATCGTTCCTAATTTTTCTAAAATATTCAAGGAAAAAATAGGTCAGTAAGAAAGGCGTATCATGTAAAACAAAAAAAATTAACATACATCAAAGATTTCATGGGTGAGTAATATAATAATTATTTCTCTTGACGTAAATTTAAAAATATTTTGTTTTACTTTAAGTAATTTTATTATTTTCCTGCTCTAAATACTCAACTAAATTTAATTTTCTCCACCTATCTTACTTAATGAAAAAGACTAAAGGAATTTAAAATATATATATACTTTTTGTGTGTTAATTTTTAAGCTTTCTTTTTTTTAATTCTTAAATTCTCCTAAGCGATTTTGTAAGGAATTTTGTTTTGTTGAAATCTGTCATTCACATAATGGGAAATGCAATTATGTTCCAAAATTGAAAGGAATCTTATGGGGCTCCATCAAAAACTACATTAGATCCTAGACATTAATATAAAATATACCATTATAAGATTATTTAAAATCGATTGAAATCATTCATCATGTTCAAACAATGTTTTTAATTCTAGAAAAAATTGCAGTGATCATTTTCTTTATAAAGCTTTTCCATATTATTCTTATATACAGCCTCTGACAATAAAGTTAGGTGAATAGCCCCGTAACTTTAGCATAGATGAAATATTAACGAAAATTACCTTACTGTCATTCGAAATAGTCACCTCCCATAGTTATGCACCACTGAGATCTGCTCCTGGAATCTTTGCAAGAAGTCTTCTTTTGGGATGGAGCTCAAGAGCCTCGTCGCGTTTCGTTGAATGTCAGGAATATCATCACATCTCTTTCTTTTCAAAGCGAGTTTGAGTCGTGGGGACAGGAAGAAGTCTGGAGGATTGTGATTTGGCGAGTATGGTGGATATTCGATTTGCACCACCCCCTTTTTTTTCCAGGAACTGATTGACGGTATTGGCTGTGTGAGGGCGAGTATTTTCGTGAACAAAAAACCATGAACCTTGTTATGCGTACTGGGATCGTACCCTGCGTAGACGTTTCATGAAACGGGTCAAAATTCCAATGTATCATGCAGCATTCATCGTCCAGATATCATGCACACAGTTAATCGACGATCCTTCGTAATTAATTTACTCACTTTCTCTCTCTCTCTCTCTCTCCATTGTTTTCGTCACTGATGGAGGTCGCTGGTCTTTCACTACGGGGATTGTCAGAAACACTTCCCCGGGTTTCTCGAAAACGTAGGATTCACTCGTACACACACTTCATGGACAGTGCTTGATCTTCATAAACACATATCAGCATCAGTATCGTTTCTGT
Organism: Trichonephila clavipes; assembly: GCA_019973935.1. Lineage (NCBI taxonomy): Eukaryota > Metazoa > Arthropoda > Arachnida > Araneae > Nephilidae > Trichonephila > Trichonephila clavipes. The sequence continues at coordinate 739,678 of BMAU01020558.1, read as the reverse complement.
CGGTGTCTTGCTGAGTTTAAAACAAAACTTTAGATAGATCTTTTGTTCCTTCATTTTCCTGTTCTCAGTTAACCAACGCACTAAGCAAGCATTTTGTAAAATAAGTCTGAAATGGAACACAAACGACGCTCAACTGAACAATGGTGGGAGCAAGAGGTCAAAACCTGCCACTACGCATGGGCAGTGTTTTATTTCGCTAGTGTTGCCAGATCGGCCGTTTTGACTTCTTTCACCGAACTTTAATGTCAGAAGGTGAAAATTCACTTGTATTTTTCAGCTCTTGTTGAACTATATTTGTTAACTCAAATTAATATACAAAATATACCAACCTTATTATAATTTTATTTTACGAAACAAAACAAAGAGAATGAGTTCTAAAATTCGATAAAAATGAATCAACACTACTTGATAAATACGTCGTTGTTCTTAGGGAGATGAAGGGTATATAAGTTCTTAGCTCTCTCTCACACACATAAATTCCATGACATTCCTATCAGGAAGTCTTTGAATAACTCAATAATGGATAAACCTCTTCAATGAACAATTTCCGAGCGTATGTACCAAAAAATTGCTGTTTGTGCATTTTTACAATATTTACTAAATACAATTTAGGGTAATTTTACTATTCGGACCTTCTGAGTGCAATTACCCTTATATGCATTTATTAACTTATAATTAATGTCTCTCTTAAAAGCGACACGAGAACTGTTGGTGATGAAACTATAATTCTAGCTACAGTCAAGTGACAAGGATGAAACTTGAGTTAACATCTTTCTCTCTCAAAACTTCCACACCATGCCAACGTGAGGACTTAGAGCCTTAACATGTTTAATCTCCGAACGGTGTGTCAGACCAAGACCATAAAAATAATGCCGGACACGAGTTCGTGACCCATGTTTAATACTGCGACCTGAGTTATTCTAAAATATTCTTTGCTAATAATTATTTTAAATTTAGAAAAATTCACAGAATATATATATCTCAAAAAGATTCATCTGAACCGCAAGTTAAATAATTTAACAAGTTTTCTTTCTTAGCCCAAATAAGTTGGACGAAAACTGTTTTTAAACAGTCAAACAAATATTTTTTTATAATTAATTTACTGTAAATATACTTAAAATGTGCTTTTAGGTTAGGAATTATATATGACAGCCCAATATAGAACGAGACGTGACTGATTTTCGAATGGGATCAGACTACTCAAAAGAAGTTGGATTAGAGTTCGCTTTTTATTACACGAGCTGGTTATTTCTTTCGTTCTTTTATAAGAGAAACTGCCATAGCTTGTTTTTGACAGAAACGTTTTCCTAAAAATGAGACATTAAATGAAAAGCAAAGCAAAATGCACATATTGAACATGTTAAGAGTTGTCAAATTTTGTTATTGTTTCTGTCCCTTTTTAGTGAATTCATTTACACTGTAACTAATTCATTCAAGGAAAAGAAAGTGGATTTAAAACTTGAATGGTAAATTAGAAATAGTTTTTTTATGAAAAAAATAGCGATTTCATAATGAAGACAGAAATTTAATTTTAAGGTTGGAATAGTCTTTTACAGAAAAATCTGTATTCCGCAAGTAATTTGGTAAACATTTCATTATGGTATGACTTCACTAACACTAATTACTCTAATTTTTAAACCAGCCCATACATAATCAGATATTTAACATAATTATTTGCTATATTTATAATTTAAAGCAAATTATTGGCCATAATTTGATTTTTGTTCAAAACGAAGCGACAAGAACGATATTTTAATCCGCTAGGAAAGCTTCAGAATGTATGGCTTAGGTCAGTGTTTCTCAAACTTTCAATACTGGCGACCCAATTTTCAATCATAATTTTTGTCTCGCCCCCCTGTGCAACAATAATGTATTTACTGCAATAAAAATGCACTTTGAGAGAGAGACGCTAAAGTGTTACAATACGATCTTAATTATAAACCGTACAAATTAATACGATAAGTATATTAAATTTTGTCTATATGTAACTTTTAAGTAATATATATTTTAAGAAAATTACTTAAAATATATATTACTTAGAATTATGTTATTTTTCTTTCTCTAATTTTTAAATTGGATCAGATCGCAAAAAAGATATATTTAATTAAAGATTTATTTCCTTCAGCATTCAATTCTCAAAGTACAAATGTCATTAGAAAAGTAGTCTAGTCAATGTCGCTCTCTATCATATCCATCACATCTGGCATTAAAGGGTACGTTTGCGTGAGTCTGGGCAACCTATCGGACGTCTGCGCAAAACATGTAAAAATGCTTTTCCTCGTACAATTCCAGTCAGTTTTGGTCGACTCGATACTCCTATAGCTACCGAATTTAGCTTGAATGTACATTTTTTTAATTTCCACGTTAATTGTAATTCACGGTAATTAAGTATTTACGGCAGTAGATTAAAACAATATCATACATACATTTTTAAGTCATAAGCAAACATTCGACCATAATAAAGAATCAACAAGTACACAGACGAACGAGCATGGTTCCGAAAATTAAATCAAGGCGATCTTCTCAAAAATACTTAAATTTTGGATTTACCACTACTGAAGTAAATGATAGAAAAAAAAACCCAGCTCGATATGTGTTAAAACTTACAAATCTGTAGAACAACATGTGAAAGTTGTTTTTAAAACATCTAAAATCATTTAGCTATGTTGGCAAAGAATTTTAAAAAGTATTTTCTGGATGAGGACAGCTTGGTAGCAAGTTATGAGTGGATTAGGGATCTATTTCAAGATACTCCAGAAGGGCTCTCAACTTCCGAAGAAGAAATCTTCATAGATTTCACATCCAGTGAAAATTAAAAGGCAATTTTGTAATAAATCGCTCTTTGAATTTGGGGTAGAGGTGGATGAGGAATTTTCTGTACTGAAAACAAAAGCACTTCGTATACTATGACCAATTTCAACATCCTACCTTTTCCAAACCGGATTTTCTGCAGAGGATGCCTTGAAGACAAAATATAGATCTCAGCTAAATATAGAAAAATAACTCTTTAAGTGTCAATTTATGATATTAAACCTTCCTTTGAAAAACTTTCCTCTACAAGACAAGCCCGTGGAAGTCCCTAATAATTATTAAACTGGTTCTTAATTTAGTAATAAGATTGATTCATTGAATATTAACGTCACACTGTTCAGCTGCACGAGTTCTTTTGACGACGGACCACGTAATTTTGAACCATGGTCAAGTGACGTGGATGACACCTGAGCTGGCACCCCTCTCTCCTAACTACCACACCACACCAACGGGAAAACGTTTCAACTCTCAACAGATTTAACGTGCATCGCTGCCCTACACGGCGGGTCTTTAGTGGTACTGGGCTCGAACTCGTGACAAGGCAAGCCACGATCCGATACCTATACCACTCGGCTACCGCGGCCAAATTCAGTAATAAGAAATTATTTATAAAATACCTTCTTCAGTACTGATACATCAAACGTATACTGGCTGAAACACCGACTCTTCGCACGAGTTCATTTTATAAAAAAATAAAACATTATTCTTTATATAATAGCTGAACTGTAAGGAGAGTAAAACTGTGTGCACGACATTGTATACAAAAATGTAAAATGATTTTTTTTAGATAAATGCTATAATTGTAAATAACTGTTTAAAAGAACTGTAATTTTAAACCTCACACAATTAGTATATAGAATTAATGTTAAATTATGAAAAAAAATATAAAATTCCGATGAAGAATAATTGTGTTACTTTTTAACATTTAAAGCGAGAAGACTTCAAAATGTTTTAACCCGGGAGCAGGCGCGTACTCGATACTAACATTAATGGTAGTACGGGGGGACTCAGTCACCCCAATCATTTGTTTAGAATTATTTTTACTGTACACGATACAAATCGGAATTCTAGTGAATATTTTAATTTATAGAAAGTATACTTACCTTCTTTCAAGGACTATTCAATTCTTTGATGATTTGAGAAAAAAAATCCAATAAAACTGAACTAAAATGATCCAAAAGTACAAGACCATAATAAAGGATGCAAATCAGACACTTTTCAATTATCCTACAGAAATGTTAAACCAATCAATTCTTTTCCAAATATCGCAAAACTCAATTATTTACAATTTCCCTAAGCGAAAAGCAAATGCATAAAAGATGGGAGAGAACTAATATTGATAATAACCATACCATAAGATTAAAGGTCAATCAAATGATTAGCAAATGTACTATGCAGCCTGGCTGAAAAGTGAATCATGACTTCCTTTTCTTTTTCTACAACTCATGTACAGTATTTCAATAATAATTACAGTGGTGAATTGTTTATCTTCTTAGAATTTTTCTCAGGGTCTGGGTTTCGTTTTTTTTTTTAACGAGTAATATTTTATGTTAAAACGTAATAAAAAATTCTCTCATTGAGGAAATACAGCAAATAAAACAAAATGTTTTTTTTCTTTAATTTGGTTTTGGGATCAAAGATAGCTATTTGATGACGGAAAAAAGCCAGATAATAAACATAAATTATGTCAGTGTTGTTGTGTGTATTTTTTTTTATTATGGAAGAAAGCATTTTGTTTTACTTCTCTTTCCGGTTATTTTTTTTAAAACAAAATCTTTAAATTTTCGATACGCTCGCGCCCCCCTTGTAGGGTCATCGCGCCCCCCCAGGGGGGCGCGCCCCACACTTTGAGAAACACTGGCTTAGGTATTTTTAGAAAAATGCTGAAAACCTCACTGAATGATGAAATTTATTTGATATTTCATTCGTCAAATTAAATATTACATATTGTTTTAATTATTGCTAATGATTTATTATAACCTCATTATTATTCGTTTTCTGTTGTATTACAACAGCTTTGACAGATGTTCCTATCCGTTTTTAAAGAGAAATTCTTTCAAAAACATGAACTGAGCAAAAAAGTAACATAACTGAGGTGAAGAATTAAAGTAAGAAGCAATAAAGACCATCTGATGCTCAAAATTAGGCACATACAATCGAATTCTCCATTGATGGGAAAGGGTTTCGTAGCCTAATTTCCACGTCTCCATCGCTTTCACACCTCGATGAATTTCTTAGTATTTTTTGTAACACTTGTGGAGAAAAGTTTAAAAGCAAACAGACGTTTGGATAAAGGAATGAGATGCAACTTGACGTTTCAAGTTGCATCTTCAGTTTCAAGAGTAACTTGCTTGAGACTTTAATATAAAGTTCCACATTGTGTATAATTTTTGCGAGCAATTTAAAGAGATTGCGTCCGTTGAGGTAACATAGAAAAGTTCGTGAAAAAGCTAAGAGATGACTCGCTCTCCCTCTGGATCTTTTAGTCCGTCCACAAAGTACTGAATCATATCTCTCACATTTTCTGTGTACTCAAATAAAGCTATGTTTGCGAGTCTTTCTATTTTGGAGGCGTACTCCAGCAAGCTTTCTCCAGTTTTCTTGTCTTCATTTGTAGGCGGGCATAGTCTTTAAAGTATTTCTGACTGAACTGAAGATCTAGAGCATTGCAGAGAGTGTGTTAATTAAACCTCTCAGTGTCGGAAAAAGTCTGCAGTACGTCAGCGGCTTCTCCTCTAAGTAATGCTGCTAGCTTACATGCTTTGACCTCGTCAGTCCATCCTTTGGCTTCTGAAATTATTCAAAATTGCATCTTGTATACCTGCCAGTTGGTTTTTTCGTCATAGGTGAACAGTTTCACTGGCACCATAGAGGCAGGCACAGACACAAACTTGCTTTGGTTCTTCCTATTCCTGCAAACTAGAAACTTCTTTTCTAGATCCTGTACTCGCTGTGACATACAAGGCTAAAATTTCCGGCCGCTTCTTCAATTTTTTCATCAACTTGCCCCCTCTAATTATTTTTTTTCCTCTTCCATTTTCATTCAACTACTCCGATTTTTTCTTCCACACTGTTGATTTTCTCAATGCTGTCGATTTTCTTTTCTGGAGAATTATTCAGATCTTCTTGACATTTCCGTACATTTTCCAGACACATTTCTCAATTCTCTTCTTTAACTCATTCTTTGTCTCTTCTTGGCATTTCTACATTTTCTCTTTCAACTCATTCTTAGTCTCTTCTTGATATTTCTGCAATGCTCTTGATCTATCCATAACCGTTTTCAAGGCTTTCCTTTAGAGTCTTAAATTTTTCATTTCGTCCATCGCTCTTGTTATAGGCATAAATTTCCCTTCTGACATCAAACCGTTACGTAGATCAAGGTTCGTGGATTTTATGCTATCTGTTTAAACAGTTCTTTAAGAGGGGTGAAAATTTATTGAAGAAATACAATCCTTAACATGAGGAATACAACAGTAAAATTTGCGCAATAAGTCCTAAAAGATTTTCACACTTTCTGCAGCACTCAGACACAACTTTCAGCGTCTAAAAGTACAAACACGGAAAGTTTATTGGCAAGAAGCTACAAGCTAGGAAACGCTTCAACAATGAAAGAGATACTGACTCAGTTTCAGCGAGTGACTCCTTTTAAGTTGTCACAGCTGCTTTCTAGCTCTTTCTCAAAAGATCCGCTTACCTCATAGATCTCGTGATGTTAATAGATATTTCCAGTAATTTCCAGAAGTATCCATATGAAGCCAAGTCATCAAAAAGGGTCGCCAACTCACTAAATTTGGTCACCAAAAATCATGCCAACTTGACTGTATAGTTAATATTTCGCCGTTTCGGTAGAAACGCCATTATAATATAAAAGGCAGCGCTTGCAATTATTACAATTTTGATAACCACATAAATGCAACAGGAAGTAATATTAATGAATTAAACATCCAGATACAAATTATTTACACTATTTTAAGCATTAATTACACAATATTCGTAAAACTATATTTTCTTCATTTTGTCATCTCTCTTTCAGACTTTACTGCACTCTTGAGCGCATACAAGATCATGCATGTATTCTACAACTAGTGTAAAGATTTTTTTACTATATCAATCTATGTGAGTAACTAATTTCATTAAAATCTATCCAGCACATCCAAATATGATCCACCTGATCAACTTAAAAACTATTTTATATCATGAATTAAAGTAGTTTCTTTAAAACTTCATTATTTTAGTTTTTCAGAGTTTTAGGTATAGAGATTTAATCTCAGCTACTTTTGATTCTCCTTGTGTTATAAATAGTATTTATTTTACTTAAAAAATTAGGATTTTTTCAATTAATAATTTATGGTAGAGAACCAGTTGTAGCCTGTGTAATGTAACATTGGTGAATCATTCCACGATACATTTCAAAATTCTTAGTAACAATTGCAACCTATTGAAAGAAACTTTTGCTTTTTTTCTATCCCAAATGAAAGTATTCTCTTTAATAATTTATGTAAAATTGATATTTGTGTGTGTGTGTCTTTTGTAGTTTCTTTGCAAGCTATATCTCTCAAAGCAATCTCTACATTAGAATGGGTGAAATTCTGCTTTATTATTTAACTTCTTTTTACCATCAGAACATTTATCCTCATTTTGTACAGATTTGAAAGAATAGGTGGAAAATAATTACACAAAAACTTCGACGCGAAAAAAATAAGTCTCAATCCTAACCAGGCTGTTTTTCTGAAAAACTTCACATTTTAGTATACTCAAGTTTATACTACAACTCAACAGTTATTACATTTATAAACTTAACTACAATCTTTTATTTTTTTATTCATGAAATGTATTTTAAATTAGTAATTTTACTGCGTTTAATACATAACTGAACTGTTCTGAAATGATGTAGTGATTTATTAAAAATAATAACTGGAAAATTTTCAACCAGCTGACCAAATATTAATATTTTATATCAATTCATAAAGATCTCTCAGTGTTTCCTTTGAAATAATTGAACTAGACTCAAAGTAATTGAAAAAAACTAAAATATAATAAATGTTCTTTAAATGGATATCAGATATTTCGAGATCCCATCGAATTTTATTTCAATACTTTCTCGATTTCAGATTATTAAATCATTCATCTTTAAGTTTAATTATCGAAAAACGAAACTTGATGGTTTATGGGCCTTTTATGGTTTTTTGACTCATTGAAAAACCCACAAGGCCTGATTCCAAAGTCCTTGAACGTGGTGAAGTGCCGGAACGAGAAGAATCACGTCTGCTGCCATCAAACAGTCACGGAAATAAACCGATTTTAATCTGCACCAGTAGAAACTATATCCACTCTGAGAAAGTTAAATAACATATGAATGTATCCTAAATTGTGCTCTCATGCAGAAAATTAAGATTGGCTTTTTTTTCCACCTTCAAAAAATGTAACTCATCGCTTCACTTCCATAGCGCTCTTATTAATTCGCAGAGTTTGCCTAATTGGGAAAAAGTCACAGAAAAAAAGCCTCACAATGTATGCTTTATGGGAGAATCTACCACGCACTTCCGTATGGGTAATTCCTACCCAATGCCGAAAGGTTTTCTTTGCCAAATTCTTAACAATCATATCTCATTTACGTTCCGCAATTTCTACATATATGTTGGTTCATCCGTTAATTTTCATGTAAAGGAACCCTTTGAGGCAGTGTAAATGTATAATTTTGGTATTCACAAACAAAATAAAAATTTCATTTAAACTTGGGATTGGACTAATAGAATATTAGTCTAATACTATGGGTATATATACTGAATAACTCAATACGCTTCATAGCATTAGGAAATCGACGTACTGAGGCAAAACTAGTTCATTCTAAGCAAAAAAGGGCTTTAATGAATATATAGGCTGACTCGAACTGACCTTCGTTGTAATTAACTAATTTCACATCTAGTAATTTACTTTATTTTCTCAATAAACGTCTAGAGGGTGAGTAAACGGCATTGAAAGCAATTGTATTTCTTCAGAATACGGTGACTGCACTGCAGAAGCAAATCTTACATGAATGCAAAATTACAATATGAATTCAGTGCGTTTATTCAAAAAAATGTCAAAACTAGGACAATGAATTTCTTATTTTGCTCTCTATAATAGAGTTCTAATTTCAGTATTGCTATTTTTTCGAAACTGTCTTAAATTATCTATTTCATTTTAGCCATTAATTGAACAAGACTCCGTTGCGAAGGATATAGGATATGCATTAAAATGTAACTAATTACTTATTCTATTCACTTACATGATACCATATTCTTTTCATTCAGTTATTAGATTTAAAAGCTTAGAATGAAAAAGTTAAATTAATCTTTTACGTCGAATATATTTTATATGCAGCTTTATATATATATATATATATATATCCATAAATGCTCATTGAAAAAGATTTAATTGAATTTGACTTAATGACATCAAGCCATCATTTATGGCATGTTTTGATAGTTTGTTTTTTCCATCTGGTTGCAGATTTACCGATAAAGGTTTTAAAATCAAGATGGAAATAAAAATGGACTCCAAGCGTATAGTACGAGCCTCATGAAAACATAAAAGTTGAAATAACGTAAGTTTTAAAATTAAAAATATTATTTTTTAACAATTGAATAAGATTTAAAATGAAAAATGTTGTAATGCTTAGGACGTACAAGAGAAAGGACACTTTGTATATAATTCTCATTAAATACATCATAATTTCACAGTTTTGTCTTTTATTCAGTTTTAATAAAAATCCGGTTTTCGAGTATACCTTTACGGTTTTCCTTTTTACATTCCGATTTTTAAGCATTGTAATGCTTACACCGTATCTAATCCATCGGATATATATTCAAAGATACCTTTTGATTCAAACTTTGTAAGGGAGTTTTCTATCTCCTTAAATTTGTGTTTACCAGTGTGTTTTTTACATTACCTTTGAGATAGACTAAAAAGAAATTATCTCTTTTCGTGCAATTTCGAAGCAAAATTATTGTTTACAAGCATCACAAATATTGTTTATATAAAAAAATGTATTTTCTTTTGAACAAATGTGATATAATTCTATTTTTAAAGATACATACAAGTATCAAATTTTGGGATGAGGCTTCATTTTCTTTGGACAGGTTTAAAACTAAAGTAACAAAAATAAAAAAAAAGCTAATTTAATAGTGTTCTATTCAAAAGGATCAAATTTGAGTCTTAGAAAAAAAGCAATTGTTAAAACTCGTTAGCATCTCAAGAAGCTGTGTCTTACCACCGTGGTTTATATTTTCCCTTGTTTATGTAACCTTACATTATAACTAAATTTGGCGAACACAGGTAATTTTATTAATAATTAAATTAGTAAAAATTAATATGGTACACATTATGGAATCAAAATGGGTATATATAAACGCTAAATAAAACTGTAGGATGTAATGTCACTGTTCTAATAAAAAAAATTCCATTAAAAGTTTGTAATATATACACATTTAGAACTCAAATCTAATAAAAAGGTGCTAAATTCTATTACAAAACAAATATTAGAGGAAGGAATAATTTTTTCTCATTCATGTATTCATTTATACTAATTTCTATTTAAAGGTTGATTCATTAAATACTTTTGGAAGGAATTCATTTTCAAAAGACGCCAACATATTTTTGGTTTCAAGAAAACCTAGTAAATAATCATAAACGTATATTCAAAAAAAGACATCTACCGAAAACTATTTCATCCAATTATAAAGTGGTGCTAAGTCGTGATTATTTAATTGTAGTACATTACTCATTTTGTTTTTATTTACAAATTTTATATAATCTGAAGATAAAATTTTTATTCGATTCCAAAACATGCGCTGAAGTAACCAAGGCCCCTTATAAAACTCGACATACCAGTTATAAAAATAATCAAACTTTAAAATGAGAAGAGAAAGACTTAACATCGAGGACAACTCTTCAACAAAAAAAAGTTTTTCTGTTTTGTTTTTTTTAATTTTAAACTCAAGGGATTTGCCAATGAATGTAGACCATTCCTCCACTCAATTTTGCTTTAAAAAAGCTGTAACTTCCTGGTTAACAATAAATGAAAATAAATGCCGACAGAGAAAATGTTTATGAGGCAGAAATTTGCATTGATTGTTTAATAAAAGTGAATACATTATTTGCTTTACAGAAATGATCCCATTCCCTGCACGTAATTTAATGAACTTTGACATCCACTGAAAACAACCTCTAGTCTGAAAAGATTAAAATGTCTTGTCTCGAATCTTCCATTTTTGTCTTTTACTCTTTCTCTGTTGTTTCAAAATAAACTATCTCTGTGATCATCTTTCTTACCAAACAACGACCGTTTGATGGAATGGCATCTCATAGACGACCTTGCACAATTTTTCTTGATTCTGTAACATTATGTAATTCACGATCTTTTCTGTTCACTCAAGTGCACTTGTGGAATACTAGCTACTTGTGAGCGTCCTCCAGGCAGAAGACTCTCACACTTATCGATTTATAAATTAACTTTTTACCTTGTTGTGTAGATAATATCATTGACACAACTTTGAAATTCAAAGGTTTTCATGTCTAATAATGTAATTGAAGAGTAGATTTTATATAACGCTACTACTGCATTCAAAAAACAAAATAGCGTTTCTACACAATTCATTTAGCCTTGCAGTTTATTTGCTAATGAAAGAAGTGCACTATTAAGTGTACTATTTTCCGGTATTTTCAAGTAATTGGTAAACTTCACCATTCAGTTTTATTAAGCATTATTAAATAATGAGAGAAACAATACGTATTTCCTTAGCCATGAACTAGTCACATGAATTTCCGAAACAAAGAGAAATTACAAAATTTATAGCCAACGTAGTTCGAATGTCACCAATGTTTCTGATAAAATACCGATATCAAGTTAGTGCATGATTTATAAGGAAGACACAACTTTTAAAAAAGCTTTGCGTGAAATGTACAACCAATCAAATTATGCAACTCGACAAAAAAGCAGCTTATTTTCAATTTGAAATTGCTTAGAAAATATTTAAACAAATTTTTTGGTGTTAAATATATCATACATTTTACATATTTACATATAATTAAATTAATTGTAATAAATAATAATTTTTTTCTTTGGAAAGATTTTGTGCAACTCTATTTTCCTTTCAGCCTGATAAAAAAAACATTTTAACGTATCTTGTTTATTATTTTTTATTGTTTCTCTTTCGTTACTTTTTCATTAATATCCTACTTGCATAATGCAATTATTGTACTTTTCACTTCCTTTGAGCCTTTAAGACAATCTGTAATTTTAAGATCATCCCAAAATTCAATTCAAATTGCAGCTTAGTACTTATTCCAGAGTATAATATTCGAAAGGTCGATTCTATTGGTAGGACTTTAAAGAATAAGTAGACAAACTTTTGGCTCCTATCTTCGATTGAATTGGAAGAAGCTTATTAGATTAAAATAGCTCCAATGGAATATTCGTACTTCGAGGACAATTAAAAAATAGCTTAAGATTGTTATGAACTCCATAAACTCGAAGATCCTTATAGTGTGCTTTCCAAATTGGACTGCTATTGTATAAAAATTACTTCTCACTTTGATGTTGTGAACACAGCCCACAGTCAGTAAATATTAGAAAAAGTGTTACCCCATTCACAATTGATCTTTAATAACATTCTGTTTGAATCACAACCTAAAAGACATTTTCTTTCAAGGAGATCTCATAAGGAAACGTTGTTCCTTTTTTTCTCTCGCACTTACATACATTATGTTCAGAGCTCCTTTTTCTTTAGTCTATTTGTCAAATTTTAAAATATTTAGGGTTATTTTGAGCATATGTATATAATGCATACCCTTATATTTGTTTTCTGCTCGTTTTTTTTAATCTCTTTCTCATCTCATCTAATTGAATTTTATTTTTTTCTTTTCCTATATTTACGTTGTAATGAAAAATATGTGTACTGTTATGTAAATATGTTAGTATCTTTCATTAAAATTCATTCTGTAAGTTATTTTTTTATCTATACGGCTAATTGTGTGAACTTTTTTTATTCAAAAATACGACTGCCCAGCGGGGCATATGCCTACTAGAATATAGATCTCTTGAGAGGCTGGCTTCGTATGGTTCTAAACTTTTGCTGGGTGAGCTCGGTTTTATCCTTGGGGGAAAATGAAATAATTGTGTCAATTGTTACAATGCTATAAGCGAGGTTTATCCTCTCTAACTCGGGTTTTCTTTCGTTCAGCCCTAACTTGGCACTTTAAGTTAGAACAACGCCGCACCGAAAATGAACGTCGCTACCGAATAGTATATAAACAATCAGTGAGACAGGTCATACAATATATGTACATGATTACAGAGAAGAGCAGATAGTAGTGGACGATATTGGTTAACTAGAGCCTCAGTCACAGCTGCGTAGCCATAACGCACCAGGATTTTTAGCAGCGGCGCTCTCCCAGATTTGCAGACTCGGACGTTGGAAATTCACCTTGGGCCAACTATGCCCCTCTCTCCATCCTCTACGCTCCCCCTCTCAAGCTAAGTTTCTTTCAATATTTCTTTTTTGTAAAACTTAAATTTTACTTGTGCCTCAATAACTTTAGCTGTATTTTAAACCTAATGACTCGCTAATTTTAGAATTCTTTATTTTATTTAACTTTGGCCATGATGCGATTTACGAATACCGAACCTGGGACCTTTCTTGCGCGTCTATAGTCACCCCTTCGCAGACATATACGCTACGTATACGACTTGGAATATTTTCATAATTCTTCGATGGCATAACTTTTTACTTTTTGTAAAAGTAGTGATAATTCGCTTCATTGTGCGCACCAGTGTATTTGAATTGTTTTTATACTGTGTTGATACGTGCGCAAATTCTAAAACAATTCTTGTATATCTCGAAAAGTCCATTTGATTAACTGAAGAGATGATTTCAAATCATTGAAAATTTGACATACCCTACTTCGTAACTCATCTGTGAAGCTGCGCATCCAACTTCAAGAACTCATGAAAGCGATGTCAGAAATTTGAGCAACAAATGAAAAGGATTTGTAATTTTAAACTAGGCAAGATTAAAATGAATTTATGAAATTAATAATATGACCTATTATATTTAAGAATCAACAGTAACAAAATCTGGTGAAGAGATTGCTATAATATTCGAATTGTCATGGTCAAAAACTCGTGTCTGACATTATTTCTTTCAAGTCTTGGGCTCGAGTCCCAGAACCCGTTGTGTAGAAGAGTTGATGTATGTAAAATAGGAGAAGGTTCATAGCTCTTACGATACTCTGATAGGTAAATTTAGAGTGTGGAAAACTAGCTCAGATGTCACCCTCGTCATTTGATCAAGGTTCGAAATTTCTAGACTTTTTTTATAGGGAACATTTATAACCCACAGTGCTCCACAAAGTATCACACGGGGGCTTACATTGAAGTAAGCGTGAAGCACGCATCACAAAGAAGAGAAGAATTACAACACAAACATCCATGCCTTACCCGGGATTCGAACCCAGACCTTACGGCACTACAGTGAGCGTCAGGGAAACCCAGAAAAACTCCCTCTATTCCGGAAGCATGCAAAATAACATATTGTTACGCAAATAATTGTATTTGAGTGTTTAATGCATTTATATTACTCTATGTTATATTTATTTCATGTTAAAATTGTGCTGCTCACAAGCAATGCCGCCCCTTACGTTATAATGACGATTCAATGAGAACTTGGCGAAATCTTGGCGGTAGAGTCAAGTTCGCATAATTTTAGTGACCAAGTTGGCGTCATTGGCGATAATGTTGACGAGTTCGGAACCCTCTGGAATCTTCTAGAAAGTAGTGGATCTCTCCACTAGTGTCACGTTCAATGACACGAGCGGTTATATTTCTGGAAGTTTCTGTCGCGCCTATAAATAAAGATGCTCGCCGGTACGGCGATCAGTCTGGATTAAACCAGCGAGTAGTGAGGATTATTTTGACCAGCGGTTCGCTCTGCTGTGCTTGTGAATAATCTTTACTTACGTATATTTTTAAACACTGGTGATTGTGTTTGATTGCTGTTAAAGGTGTGAAGACCTTCGGATATTTACCCTGTGAATATTGCCGCTGAATCCTGTTTTTAAAGGATTGGATTTTTGATAATAAATTCGCATGGCTCTTAAAGAACTGTTTATTTTCTTTGTGATTGTTTTGCATAAAATCATCGAACTCGGATCTAGGTAACAATATTGTTTTAAATGATGTTAATTAAGAGGATTGAATTTGCAAGCTTCTTGCTGAATTAAAAACTTCCCGCCAAAAAAACTCTTAAACATATCTAAATCTGCTATTATTACATAGTAGAAATCCAGAAAGTTAAATTAAAAAAAACGTATATTTCAAAAATATTTATTCTATTTGGAAAGACTACTTAGGTAATAATAAAAGCGTTTCGTAAAAACGACAGAGGGACGTTATAATTGCTTTCAAAAAATTGTTTAAATATATACACTGGTGTGCAAAAATTAAGGACGAAGTCGAAAAATTAGCATATCAGCTGAACGAAGAGGCAGAGCGGACAGAAAGACCAATCAGGAGATTAAGTAAGGTGATGTACGGTAGCACATGCGCAGATATGCAGGTAGACGTAATGGGGAGTGTCTGAGGTAGTATAAAGCATGTTGTCGGTGTAAGATCAGTATTTCTGGCAAAGAGATTGCACGCCGTATAGAAGTTAAATCACACCGAGTTGCTGCCTCAGCGAGAAATGGCGAATAATCAATCTGTTAGACGACGTCTGGATGCTTTTACCCGAGGTCGAATCATTGGGAAGTTGGAGGAAGGCCGCAATGTGACAAGTGTGGCTGCAGAGTTCGGAATTGCTCACCGCATCGTTTCACGACTTTGGAGACAATTTCAAACTACAGGAACAGCTATCCGGGGGTTCAGTAGTGGTCGTCCACGAGGAACCACACCCGCAGATGACCGGTACATTGTCTTACAGGCCAGAAGAAACAGGCGGTAGACAGCGGGAGAAATCGCTAGACACACGACACAGGCGACTGGACGACCGATATTGCGTTTTACCGTGGCCAGAAGACTGCACGGTGGTGGTCTGTTTGCACGACGCCCTGTACGGTGTGTACCTTTAACGCCTGCCCATCGGAGAAGGCGTTCTCTGTGGTGCCGGGAACACCGGAATTGGAGAGACAATGAATGAGGACGAGTACTCTTTACAGATGAGAGCAGATTCAGTTTGAGTAGCGATTCTCATCGCATACTCATCTGGAGAGAGCGGGGAAGCCGCAATCATTCCTCGAACATCATTGAAAGGGAGAGGTATGGAGGTCGCGGTGTTCTCGTTTGGGGAGGCATCATGCTTGGTAGTCGTACAGACCTTCACATCTTCGACGCAAGTTCAGTCAACGGGACCCGTTATTGTAACGAGATTCTTCTTCCATATGTGCATCTTTTTAGAGGCGCTATGGGTCTGCAGTTCCTTTTCATGGACGACAATGCACCATGTCATCGCACAGTAGCTGCCGAACAGCTCTTAGAGAGTGATGATATTGAACGTATGGATTGGCCAGCACGATCTCCGGATCTCAATCCCATCGAGCATGTATGGGATTTTCTAGGCAGATGCTTGGCATCTCGTACCTTACCACCAGTAACGATTCGGGAGCTTCGATTGGCGCTGCAAGACGAATGGGCAGCAATGCCTCAACAACTCATTGACACCCTCATTCTCAGCCTGGGCAGACGCTGTGAAACCTGCCTAGCAGTCAGGGGAGATCATATCCCCTACTAAAGACCGAATGTTTCTTGCTGGACACCCATCACAGGGATGTTTCGGCCTTCAGTCGCATTGCTCTCCATGCTACTTTTTCAATCAAGCTTCTTTTTATCCCTCTGATTTTTCTTTTTAGTAAGTGTTGCTTACATATTACACATGTCTTTACGTATTGGGGATCTTACGGTATTAAATGTGTTGATTTGGAAAGCTTTTGTACAAAGTTATATTGAAAAAACCGTCTCGTCCTTAATTTTTGCACACCAGGGTATATACAGTCGGATCCCGATTTAACAAACCGTTATTTAACGAATTTTTTTCTTTCCCCAATTAAAGTGAAGGCAAAAACCCCTATTTAACGAATTATTTCAACAGCTTAAAAAAATATTAGTTTCTGTTGGGAAAAAATTAGATTTTTTTCATCCATTTTGTCCGAAACAGAAAAAAGATTTTTCTTGAAAGAAACAAATATCGACAGACAAGGGTGCAGAGCATTATTAAACTCAACAGGTGAAGTTGAGTCATGACTGTAACATATCGTGTGAGTTTTGAATAAGACAGGAAATTCCTTTGTTATCTCATTCCATTCCCCAACGAAGGAGAATATTTTAAGATTTTAACGATTTTGTTATATTTTATGATGGACTGCCTATCTGTGCAACCGAAGTTCAGGAAACTGTTGATTTGTCGATGTCAAAGAACAGCGTTTCTGATGTAGAAATTAATAATGAAACTCCTAACAAAGCTGCTAAATTCCTAATCCCTTAAAATGTTTGGAAACTGTGAAAACATACTTTATGCAGCCTAATGTAAATGACGCAGTATTTTCTCCTGTGTATAAAGTCGAACAAAAAACTCTTTCGCGAGTCAGGAATCCAAAAGATTTTCAAACATCTATCAGTCAGAATTTTAATACTTCCTGTTGACTGACGCGTAATAGTAATAATTCACTAATAGTACTTTTAGCAGTTAAATATAAAAAAAATGTTAAATTTCTTACTATGGTTATTTTTGTGCAGTTGCTTATTGTAGAATTTTGAAAAGGTCAATGCAAACAATTTATATTTAGTTTGGACCCCGATTGAACGAACAAAATGTTCGGTCCCGATGAGATCGTTCAATCGGGATCCGACTGTATCTCTCTAGATGAGAGATATGCATAAAGTTGGATACCAAATATTAAAGCTACAGTATCTATAAATATTGCAGACTCAAGACTGCAAGAAGCAATATTGTGCAATATTTTCCTTTATATTTATACTACTGGAGAATCCTTTATTAATATGAAAAAGGCATTGGAAAATTCTTGAATAACTACTTGAACTTAAGAATAATAAACAAATTATTGCTCTATTCAGTTATCTAATTAAAGGTCATATATATATATATATCATATCTTGAATAAGAAAAAAAACTTAATATATATTCATATACACTCAGTTAAAATACTCCCTTACGCAAAATTGGAACAAAAATGCAACAAATTAGGAAAAATGTAGTTCACATTATTTTGGAAATTAAATCTACAATTGTACCAGGAACAATACAATTCTCAGAAAGATTGAAAAAATATTAACATCACACGCAATCCATACATTTTTATAATTTATTATTAATCTTTTTCTTAACATTTCAAATACCATGAGCGAATGTTTTGAATTAATTAATTGCAGTGTCACGAATAGAAAGGAAAGTATGTTGAACTAAATTCTTTTATTTTAATTTAATATAAACAGATTTAAAAGTAGCTTCGTTCAAACACTTTTGATAGTTACTACGATGTTATATATAACTGTCCATCCAGTATAACCCATCCAGTACTGCTGTGCCGTAGGGCCTGGGTTCGAATCACCGAGAAGATATGGATGCTTGTAAATGTATAGTGCCTTCGCTGCATGGGGGTACTCTAAACAGTCGTCGAGCCACAAGTCCTCTCGTGAGGTTGGTGGCAGAGGATGAGAAGTGGGAAGCCCCTGACCCTCCCCCAGGGTGTTCTCCCTCAAAATTGGGATGTAATTGATCTAAATCGTATTGTCACCTGTATAGGGCTACGGTCAACGACAGGCGTTCATCTAGCCCCTTTCCATGATGAATTTCGTGGGCCTCGATTTGACTACATTGGACAGGTGCAACAATAACAACATGTAATACTGTTTTTTTTCCTGTACTACCATTTAAAAAATAAACATTAATTATTGTTACAGGTAGGAAGCATTTATAATGTTTAAGTGAGCTCTAAAAATGCTCTGAAGATAGAGTACAGAGGCATCTTTGCACATTCACTGAATTTACTTCATCTGTGGACTGGATTCACGGATACTATCTAAGTACAAACTGTAACTGTATACCAATAATACCGAGAGCATTCATCGGTTATTTTTAAATTCCAATTTTGTGGTAAACTCGGAGGACAATTATCACTGTGTCCTGTCAACGACTGAGATGAGAGTTTAAGTCTCAATCACACATGTTCTGTACATAGTAAAAGAATAGAATAAGACTGTTAGAAATTTATACTAAACAATAATGAATTCATATTTTTGGGAAGAAAAGCAATAAATTCAGTTTTATAAAAGTTTGGTTTTGAATGAAAAGTTGATATTTTTTAGTTAATGTCATTTTAGTCTTGCGCGCAATTCAATACTGAGGAGAATCTCCACGATTTTAAATCCTGATAAAGTAATATGTACGATGATATATGACATTCAAAATGATGATATTAAACTAACTTCTCTTGCTAAATTTCTTCATTTTACCCCCATTTAGTGGAATACATAATCGAATCCACGATCTTTCTATCTGGCGGCCATGGTTAAAAGAATCAGTGACAGGTTTCTGATGAAACAATATCGTATAAAAATCGAGAAACAATAAAAAAATTAGTAGTCATATGTAAATTATAATATGTAATCTCACTAATTACTTTAGAAGGTAATATGAAAGTGTTAGGTACAATATTTCATTAAACATTCAATTTCTTTAAGTTTAAAATATTTAATTTTAAAAAATATATATTCCTCTCACTTTTTTTAAATCAGTAACACTATTTAAATATTAGAATAACAATAACACATACACAATTTTTCATATGTAATGAAGCTTTTAAATTCTAATGCAAAACCACTTAAAAAATTCTCTCATTGAATAAAAAGTGAATTAGAATCTGATATAATTCAAATGAAACCAAATTTACTAAATCATAATAAATTACATGAAAGAAGTAATAAGAAAAGAAAGTGAGATTAGTGATTTTTTAAAAAGATTGCAAATTCAATAAACAAACAATTGTTCAATACTTAGTTAATTCTTATCAATAAATTGTGTGTGTGTGTGTGTACATTACTTTTATCCTCTAAATAAATGTATATGCTCAGTTCTCAATATCCTCATGTGTAATCTGATAATCACCGTAATGCGTATTATCGCAGGAATTTGAATTCAAAAGCATACATTTTCCTGAAAAAAAAAGAAAGAAACCTTATTGGATCGGTCTGGAGACAAACAGAAAACGTTTGACATTGAAATCTGTGTGAGGAAATAGTATAGAATAACTTAATTATTCTAAGTAGCTATCATTTTTGTATTACCTCCTCCATTAAAGAGCAGTGCAAAAAGAAAATGATTTCCTCGAGGAAATTGGACATGGTGCCGAAGAGAAGCGAAACTTAACGCGACGGCTTATTTATCTTTGAGTTTGTAAAGTCGGCAGACACCATCTTCAAAGACGGACAGAACGTGTGGAAATGAGTGATTTATTTGAAGAAAAACGTCTACAAATGAGTGTAGGCGGAAAAGGATCATTATTTGACTAAGAACAGCTGTCTACAAATATCCTTTATAACGTTAAAAGGCATTCGACACTCATTTGAACAGGTTCAAGGTATTTGATGCGTATCGAATGAGCCACTCAGAGTTACATTACTTTTTATGCCCACATTTACATGGAACTCAAGTAATTTATTTTCAGATTAGGTTTTTTTTCAAACTTTCGGAAGTGTTATAGAACTCCTTTTTTAATCGATTCTGCAAACTATTCAATTGGTTGCCGGACATATTTTGAAATTTCTAAAACGAATTTTTATGTTTTACAACACATATTAAACGAATGTGTAGTCAAACATCTAAAGAGAAAAATACACTCAGGAATAAAATTGTAAAGTCAAATGTGTTAAAAGTGCACAAAAATGCAACTTTCTTTGCTGAAGCATTTAAATTTTATTTTTAAAGAAAATGAAGAATTTGTGAAAAAAAAGTTTTATTTAGAGAGAGTTTTACAAAATTACCCTTTCACGTCATTTTTTTTTAATTTACAAGTTTTTGTGAATTTTATGTTACAAGATATTAAAGTAAATAAGTAAAGTGGCAACAATATGAATGCTAGATTGCATTTTGCTTTACTTAAAAAATCGTACTTGTTTAAAAGTATCACCCTCTCTAATACACACATGAATTTAAATAAACCCCTCTCACATATTTTAAGTATATGGAAATATCAACATTGTTTTAATATTAGTTCAACAGTTAAATTCATGTTCTCTTCAAAAACTTCTTTTTTCTTCAAGAAAATATCTTGCATTCACAGGATTTTTAATAAATTTCAGTAAACATCTAAAGGTCTTTCATGAATTCATTAATCAGTAATCACTTTTACAAGTAATAGAAAGATAAGAATACAGTAGAACCTGTTTTTATACGGTCCTTTTATATGCGATATTTTTGTGTGTGCGATTTCTTCTGTGCGATCTTTTTTTATGCGGTATATGAATTTCAATGGCTTTGGTGCCACTATAATGATTTCTATCAATGTACCAGTGGCGTAACAGAGAATGTTAGGCTTTGCCTTTAATATTTTATAAATTAAGTAAATACGTACTAGGCGTCTGCCCTGCCTTGGGCCCTCTAGAGTTGCGGCAGTGTACGTTACGCCACTGCAGTGTACATAAATACACTTCAAGACGTTCTCTTCATTTGTTATTAACAGTTTCCCGACAATACACGTTCAGTTGCTTTCTCTCAATGTGCCAACAGCCCGTGCTTGATTGAAGACAAAACTTTAAATGAGTGTGGCATTATTAATCATTTGATAGATTATATAGACCAGACATTCCCTAACTGTTTTTTCTCATAGACCCCTTGCCATGTTTTTCGGTTTCGGGTAGACCCCTGTATACCTAATACTGAATTTTTCTACGCTTCAAAACTATACTTGATGTCACTGGGCATTTGGCTCCATCCCGTATCATAGAGTCTTTGAGTGTCTGACGAAAGTAGCAGTCCTGAGTGGAGAGAGAGGAACCTGATAGGTGGAACAAACGAGGAAAGGTGGAATGACTAAGTGGTGCTTGCAGACAAGTGAGTCCTGAACTTTTGCTGAGTGCTTGTTTGGTTATTGGTCAAAAGGGTAACGTGAGATGGCTCAAGATTGGCTGCTCTGAAGTTGTGAAAAAATTCAGATTGAAAATAATCTTGCCTGTGTAGGTGCAAAGTAGAATTTAAGACTTTAGGAATGAATACTGAATTTTTGCAAATTTATCGTCTTTTTGATAGTGGTACTAATACTTACTCTAAAAGAATTAAATTTCTAACTGTAGTGAAGTATAGTGTTTAAATAAGCGCATGTTAATGAATTAAATTCAAAAATTAAAAAAATTAATTTAATACATAAAGCAACTGTTACATGAAATAACTGAACAACAAACAAATATTTTTTATGAGAAGGATAAATCTGGTGTTTCAATAACAAATTTTCAATATTTAATATCAACCTAGTCAGGTTTAACCTTAATGATTGATTGAATATTAACGTCGCACTGTTCAGCTACACGAGGGCTTTTGGCGACGGACCACGTAATTTTGAACCATGGTCAAGTGACGTGGACGACACCTGAGCTGGCACCCCCCTCTCCTAACTACCACACCACACCAACGGGAGGACGTTTCAGCTCTCGACAGATTTAGAGGTTTAACCTTAAATCTCCTTTGTTAGTAAGTGTCCATTCCCCCTCTCCTTTTTCGTTTTTGAGATTGGCAAACTCACTGAAATTCCCTCTCACAAGGAAAAGCAATTAAACACTTTCTCACAATATTCCATAATTCAAGACAAATAACAGGAATGTGTTTTTAAAGCCAAAATTACTGACAATTGTTTCTAAACTTTATTTTAAGATCGTTAGAGCCTGCTCTGATCAATTCTTATTGTAATATGACATTTTTTTCAATGTGACTATATGAATTCTTTGTCTACTGTGGTATTACTATAAAAAAGCAATATCAAACCTAGTTTCTAAATCTGAGTAAAGGACATTTAAATGTTGAACGTAGGTTAAAATGTCCTGACAGACTGTCTGTGACAAATTGAGAAAATTCACGACATCTAATATTATACTTCTTCAATTTAATTCTGGAAATAAATGCTGAAATGGCCCGTATCATAATAAAATTTATGTTGTCACCTAGTAACCACAAATTAACATCACTAAATTTAGTAAACAAATCAGTTAAATTGGTAAAATCTGGTTTTCACTAGATTAATTTTTTTCAAAGATTCAAGTCATGATCTGGTTTAATGAGAACCGCTATTATAGATCCCCATTTACAACTCAGAGACACCCAAATTATTTTTTCGCTGGCGTGGTCCCCTTGCAGGTCGTCATAGACCCCTGGGGTCTATATAGACCACTTTGGGAATCACTGAAATAGACGGACAAGAAGAAACGGATTCTTTGAGAGCGGATAAAATACATGCAAGGATACAGCTTTGCAACCAATTGGGAAAGCATTTTCTTAAAATAGATACCGATTCCGAAAGAAGCATGAAATTTCAAAAAGAGCAATCACGCATATCTGGTTATCGTGACAGTTACAAACAACTGTCCAACCGACCTTCGTCGCAAAAGCTTGTCTCTTACTTTATAGGGCCAAAAAATAAATCAATTGAAATTGCATCTTCGAGTGACGAAAGCGATTTCGAACTAATTCATCACAAGAAGATGAGCGTGTTGGATTATGATGAGTATCTATGAGTTATGTATGTGCATTTTGAAAACTTCTCCATGTATACAATGAGAAACTGAGTGTTTTAGAAATGTTTCCATGTGTAATTTAATTATTTATTTTGTGATGGAAGCACTTTCCCATAAATTTAGTAAATGATTGGCGTATTTTCTAAGTGCGACTTTTTTCATGCGGTCCCTCTCCACTGCAAAAAAAATTCTGTAGTATTTCGACGATTTTTTTTGTTATATGTAAAAATTTATGAAATTTTCGAATATTCTTTTTGTGCAGTTATTTTTATGCGGTCTCCATCTACCGCACAAAAACAGGTTCTATTGCATAAATATAAATATTTTTTTTAATTGGTGGATATTTTAAAATTAAAGATATTCAAAATATTATATAAATTATACTTTTTATTTGTTAAGATGAAGTCTTAATAAGTCCTTAAAATATTCCGATGGCATTTCTTAGTTCATTAGGATGTTTTTAAAATCAAAACTATTCTGTTTCCTTCTTTCTTTTATGTTTCCTCGAATCTTATGAAAAGGAATTACAAAAATATTGCAAGCAGCTCTTGGACTGTTGTGATTTTAAAATGCTACGACTAGTCAATAAAATATCTAAAAAAAACTAAATGATTTCACGATTTTTAAAATATAACTTAAGAATTTCAAACATAAACAAATGTAATTAAATTTCCTTAGGGCTTTCCATTTATGTTGCAATACAATAAAACCAACTTAAAAGTAAGGGAATGATGGCTTCTCTGATGGAATTATGGCTTTTTATACACGTTACCATTATTTTTGTTCAGAAAAGATAAGTGAATCTTTTATTCCTGTTCACAATATTAAATTTCATTCGAAAACTTTTCAAGAAAACAAAAAAAGTAATTCTCTAAATTACGAAAAAAATTCCCTTAAATTTTAAATTTTATAAGTAAAATAAGCATAATTTGACAAATATTATTTAATAAGCACTGTAACTCCCCCGCATTTCTCTCAAATAACCCCTTGGGCTACTTCATGTCGTTGTTTGTCATGAGAACAAACACATCACCACATGTGAATAGGCATACAAAACTCTAACGAATAAGTAGAAGAGGATTTGATTAGGATTCCCCAGGAATGCTACCAACTTTCAAGCTTCACTGAGAAGAGACTTCATTTAAATATAATAACATAATACGTATATATTCCATTACTAGCTGCATGGCCCCTACTTTGCACGGGCTTTCTCTTTCCCTCATGACGCCAGCAATTATGTGTGTGTTTGTACGCACGCAATATGAGTGATTTCTAAAATTATTTCATTCTTCTTTTGTATAACCAAAGAAGCATAGAAATTTTATTCAATAAAATTTTGTTACAAACATATATATATATATATATATATATATATATATATATATATATATATATGTATATATACACTCTGTCGCAAAAATATATGCACCCAGCAGAAATCAAGCTACAATCACGAAACTCGGCAAGAATGTAGTCTGGTAAGAGATATGCAAATGATTAAAATTTCGAAGCCAATGAGACAAGGCTAAGTGTGCTATGCGCATATTAGTTGCGCAACTGGGAGAGTTTAAAAGCATGAGTACGAGCGCCGTACGGCTATCCAAACGAATCTGATGACTTTGATAGACGATATTGAGACTTAGGATGCCTCTAAGACGTAACCAGCGGCAGTACGAGCAGCTGACGGACTTTGATAGGGGCCGTATAATAGGCCTCAGAGAAGCAGGTTGGTCGAATAGACGTATCGGCCGCCACCTCGGTCGAGCGATATGGTAGTTGCTCGGTGTTGGCAACAGTGGATCACAGAAGGTAGAGTGTACCGTCGCGGAGGGTCAGGACGTCCCAGGAACACAAATGATCGCGAGGATCGAGCAATCAGAAGAGTGGCCACTTCGGCACCAACAACGTCGCTAGCATCGATTCAACGCCACTTACCTCCTTCCAGACATCCAGTGCCATCAAGAGAAACCATAAGGAGACGACTGACCGAAGTTGGCTTGAGGAGCCGACGTCCGCTAAGACGCTTACCACTGACCCCACATCATAGGCAGTGTCGACTGGATTTTGCCGACCTCGGGCAACTTGAAGTGTGACAGACTGGAGACGTGTCATCTTCAGTGATGAATCCCGATTCAGTCTCAGTGCTGATGACCACCGCACACGTGTCTGGAGGCGCACCGGCCAGCGGTCCGATCCGGCATTTATTGTCGAGCGGCATACAGCAATTTCACAAGGTGTGACAGTATGGGAGCAATTTCTTGGGACACACGATCATCTTTAGTGGTCCTTCAAGGCACTTTGACAGCTCGCAGATACGTGGACGATATTTTAACGCAGATTGTGCTACCCATGCTATCAAGTCGCCCAGGTGTCATTTATCAACAGGATAATGCTCGTCCACATACTGCGCGACTCTCCCAACAATGTCTTCAAGGATATGACGTCCTACCATGGCCTGCCAGGTCACCAGATCTTTCGCCAATAGAGCATGTCTGGACGCGCTGGGAAGGCAACCACAGCCGTCCCGAGATACAGGAGAATTAACTGCGCAGATGCAAAGACTATGGCAGGATCTTCCACAGGGGGTCATAAGTGATCTAATTGAATCGATGCCACGCCGAATTTTGGCTTGTATAGCTGCCAGAGGTGGCTTTACTACTTACTGATTTTTAACCTTTTGCAAGCTGTAACCGCTTAATAAAATGATATTTTGTTCTGAATTTTTAATCATTTGTTTATTTTCATATACACTACATGCATACCAAATTTCGTGAATGTAGCTCAATTTCTTCTGGGTGCATATATTTTTTTGCTACAGAGTGTATATATATAAATTATAAAAAAACAGTATGGGGGAAGCGTAGATATATATTTACATGTACTGAAAAAAAAACATTCAAAAAGAAAAAAAAACTAAATAATAAAAACATTTAGATATTTTATTTTAATTTCATAGTTTTCCTTCCACTGTCATAGTTAAAAATTTTGTGTAATGAACGCTTAAAAAGTGTAAATAATTTATATCAGGACGTGTAATACATCAATATTACTTTTTGTTGTATTTATTTTATGTTAAAATCTGGCCACCACCTCTCCCTTTTATTATGAAATAAAAAATAATGATGACACTGATGAAGGGAATAAATGAAAAGCGAAAACGCACTGAGGGATGGCGTAGACAAAACAGAAGGGATAAAAAAGATAGATGAATGCTGTCACGGGCTTTTTTGCAAATGGCAGAATTTTTTCCTACCTTCTTGACAATTGTCGTTATATTCTGAAATCTTCTCACAATATCTTTATAAATTTTAGCCTATGTGTTATTCTGATGTATAAGCTATATTACTGTAAAGTTTCCTTAAAATCCATTCAGTTGTTTTTGCGTGAAAGACCCACAAAGATTCTCACAAACTTTCACATTTATAATATATATTAGATGATCGATTGGGGAAACAGCTACTATAAGTAGTTTGGATATTTTAATCGTGAAGAATAAAATATGTATTAAGCTTCTGCCATGTATTTGTTTTGTTCAGTTGTATTAATATACCAAAATACGAATTTGCTTAGTCTTTCGCTTATGAATTTTGAATTATTATCGAAGGATTGCATACAACTGAAATTGGGTTTGTGGAAAAAAACTCTATTAAGAAAAACACAGTCAATGAAGAAATTTGTTTCACTCGAGAAAAGCAAGAGTAAAACTAATTAAAAAAATATCAATTCATTAACACTAGTGTAAAAAATATTTTCAGGAATTACATGTACTTTAAAAAATGACCTCTGATCCTCTGATTGTAAGGAAGGAGTAACCATAAACTCTTATGCCACGCATCATAATATTTCATACTTCGAATAATATTTTTCAATAATAAAACCGAACTTATTAATAGAAAACTGTCCAAGAATTAAAAATGAAATTATTTCATAGGAAAATACAAGAAAGTTTTTTTTCAAAATATATAAAATTAAAACACAGATTAAAAATGTTTTGCACTTCTTATAATCCGCCCATACTATTGATTATTATTAGTTATGAAATTTGAGACGGAAGTTTTATAGCAATATTTTACATGCTAAATAACAATAAATTCAGATACTTGTTCGGAAGTAGAATATACAATCACTACCATAAAAATCTGCGCTCCTAGAAAGAATTGTCAAAATCAAACGAAATTTTATATTTGAGTAGAGCACAGATACATAAGTTAGTTATTACTAAGTCAAAGCAACCGCGCAAGGAACTGAAGAAGGTCACGAACGTACCGTTTGAGTAGTATGGTTCCGTGGATCAATATAAGAGATTATCGACGATCGTATGCTGTAGAATTTCATACCATGATTAACGTTTTGCAAGCGGAGTTCCACTAAAAAGCAAAAACAGGATTGAGGAATTCACCACACACGTATACGTTTGTCGTCGCTGAAAATGGCTCTTTTCAATTCGGTTACATTCCAATCTCATCGACCGTGATTCCATATCAAGAGTGGGTGTCATTGGCAGTCCACTCCACAGGCGTCTCGATACGAAATGTATTTCAGCCTCACAATGGGACAGAGATCATAGCGCAGGTGATGCCTATTTCCGAATGGTGTTGTAAGGACGTGAGTGAATAAGATTACTTTATTACTTGGTAGTGAGAGGACTCACACAGTTTTTTGCCAAAAGGCATTTTGTTACAAGTTTATTAAACCAAAAATTAAATCCATTAGAAACGTTTTACTCTTCACAGCCTTTCACTGGAAAAAGATTCTAGTCCGGTTTAAGATTTCAGATTTTGAAATGACCGGCTCCCGCGCAGTTTTGGCTGTCCCCACAACCCTTTCTGCTGTTATCGTCAGAAGTCAGATCACTCAAGCGGTTCTCCGCAGACTCCAGCACTCCATCTTTCAAAGGTCATCGCAGTTCCTTTTTATTGATCCATAAGGTATGGCTGCCCCAGCAACCTCTATCGCGTGTCTTCGAAAAAGAAGCAAAAAACTGATGAGGAAGGTAATGCCGAAGATTGTCGGAGCTCCTCTAACTTTCGAGCTTACCCTTTAAACATCCTGGGCGGGCCTCCTTCACGCCCCCAATAATCTCCGATTGGAGAACGCAGTGGATCTTCGTCCCAACTCCATTGGTTCTTGGAGACAATAGGCCGGGACGACTGAAACCAAATACATCACCATGCCTCGTATACCATCTGGTAGGTCTATAAATCATCTTGACACTTCCTCGCTTAGAGTAGCCTACAGGGTATGTCTCTATTATAACAGGTGAACATTCTTTTTCAGTCAAATAGTTCGGGGTCCACATGTTCGAGGAGAGCCAACAATGGATACTGATCACAAGAGTGTCCTTTTCTATAGATCGTGATGTCCGAACGTTATCTGAGAGTCAGAAATGGAGAAGGTGTGCTTTTAACATAGCCGCCTTCAGAATCGGCGAGAAAACTATTTTTCCCCAATCATGAGGGAAGAATGCACCGTCTCTTTCGGAGGAGTACAATGTTCCATCTGGACATTCCACTCACCTTGAATATTAAACTTGACAAGTATTGTCGAGAAGTGTTCATCTAATGAGCCGACGCTACAGTGTATAATGATACAGGTAGCGTTATGGGTGTGTGTAAGTTGATGTAATGTGTTTTTTAAGGATGATGGTCTGACAAAAGCATTCTGAGCATTTTGCCAATGCAAATTCTGACTAGCTCATTTCATCATTTCATTGAAACAGTTCAGGGTGTAATAAAATCCCTTACTATCATCAAGGAAATGACATTGAAGAGACGTTATCTTAAAATATTGGCAAAATGCTATCCAGGGGGGGGGGAGAGACACTTGGGAGGTCGAGTCCTTGTACTTCTGAACCATACAGGTCAAAAATCCTCGGAGCTATGGGAAATTTAAAAAATTTTAAAATTGTTTAAAAACGTGAAACAGGAGGGGGGAGAAATGGGGCTATCGGGATAAATTACATATTTGAAGAGCTCATAGGGAGAACAATCGAATCCAGCCGGTGCGGTTGACCAAAGTAGTACAGAATTCGAGTTATTAATGGGGAAGCCCTGTAGGGGGAAGAGAGAACCGGAGGGGGCCAATTCCACGTAAGGCTCGCGCATACACGAAAGTATGACGTACCTCCAAAAAATCAAGTCCCAAGCTCAATTTCTTAGAGTGGTGAAATTTTTTCACACCCCTTGGGGAAACATGGGAACATGATATTTTAGTGCTTAAGCCCTCCACATGCCTACATAATGGGAGTCAAGTATATGACTGGATGGGTCTCGACGAGTGGAACAGTTGGTTCAAATCTCAAGTCGGAGACTCAAACAGGAGCCAAGATATTGTGGATTTAAATAGATTTTAAAAGTCTAAAACAATTAAAAACTATGTAAGGAATAGCCCTATGAGCATTAAATAATAATAACTGGAATATCACCTAGAGAGGGATCGAATGGACTGTGAGGCTCGGTGTCGAGGTATTGGCCAAAAAGCTGTAAAGGGGGTGAGAATGCACCGGGGGGAATGTGTCCCTGCTGATCCTAACCATAACAAAAGTTATTACGATCCCCCAAATATGTGTTCCCTAGCACCAAAAAAGTGGCATATTTTTTTCACTTCATCATTTCACTAAAACAGTTTGGGGATTTAACTAATTCCCTTACAACAGGGAAAAGACAAAAGATAATTTATTTTAACATATTGCGTGAATTGATCATCTCCTTTAGGGATTTGACGAAAGCCCTAATTTCATTGTTTCCCTGCCACATATAGGTGGTGACCTTCAGGGGTGAAATCATGAGATTCTTTCTCCCCTGTCAAACAAAGGGTGGCACGTACACACAAGTCATTCCTCTCGCTCTCCTCCCTGACCAACGCCTCAGTTAATTGCTGTATTTCCTACTTTGCAGGTTTCTCATTTAGCATTCTATAGAATGTCTAGGCAATGTATGAAATAAAAGTCATTTCATACATTGCCGGCTAGTTTTAGGCATTCTATAGAATGCCGGATTTCATACTCTGCCGGTAACACACACACACACACATATATATATATTTAAACCATACCATATTCACTACCACCGAAAGACTCATATTTTTTGGGGGGATGAAGAGATATGGATGCAGATATCTGTGGAGAGGATAAAAATGTTATACTCCTCAACAAATGTATGAAAAAAAATTTATTGCAGATAATGAGAGAGAGAAAGAAAAAAGGAACTCATTCATGGTGACCCCAAGAAAATTTGGTATTAATTATATTTCTATATATTTCATTTTTATGTAGGCTTTAATCAAAATTATTGAGACAGAAAAGAAAATTCGCATTGCAAGTACTTACCTTTACAGCTTCATTGACTCAAGTAACGCCCAACTCGCACGATCATGCGGGTAACGAAATCCCGAGTCCTACCACATGAATAGAGTATAAATAGTATTTTTCATATTTTACAATTATTTAAACATTAATACAAATTTTTTTATCCAAGAAATTAGAAATAATTTGACAATTGCCTTTTTACGACAGATAAAAAAGAGGCGTGTTTTCGTTGTATTTGAAAACAAAGCTAGATTTGCCAGCTGAAAGTAAAACATGGACCACAACCATCATCTGATGATAAAAACTAACACTTTACACTTTCTGCAAACCGGCTCAATCGTTAGATTCGTGATTTTCTTACATACGACTATTCCAGAAGCAAAAACGTATAAGAATATCTAACCCGCACGATTGTGCGGGTTGGGTCTTAAAGGGTTATACATTAGGGAAAACAAAATTCAAAGCCCTGTCGTGACATTAAGCAATGAGGAATCGAATTGAATTTTAATCATTTGCATACCCATCTAACACGTAACTTCAGTTCAAATTTCGTTACGAAACCACAATTATTTTTGGTGTGCAAATTTTAGAACATTGGGTGTAATTTTGTGCGAAACTCTTGATGGAAAAGTATTTGACTTGTTGAAATCCGTCTTCACTAAGAACTAGGGATTTTTAAAAATGGAAATCAAAAATTAAATAGAGCGTATTTTATATACTATCAAGAAGATACTTTCGATTTGAAGCCCTAAAGATTAATATACAACTAAAAATTGCAAATAGTACGAAGAGAAGTGCCGAAACATTTCTCATAAGTGAACCTCGAAATATGCTCCTGTTGAAAAAATTGAAGAATTTTCAGAATTATCTCTCTCACTCACGAGATAGAGAGAGAGAATGATAGAGAGAGTGAGAAGAGAAAGAAAAGAAAAAAAGATTATTTTTCTTATTCAGCAGACGTATTTATCATAATTTTAAGCCTATTTCATAGAAATATTGAATTGTTGAGAATTACTGTAGAACACGGGAACTGAAAAGATGTTGACGTTTTCACAGAAAAGTGTGCGATCTATGCCCAAAGCCTTTCATTAATTGAGGCAATTCAAAATACCAGATATTCATCAGAGTCTGAAAATCTTACATATTATTTCGAAAATTCTTCCTGGAAAGAAGATATTAGTTTGTTTAAATCCAAAGATTTTGTAAAATATTTCATAATACTAAAATCTAGCTAAAAGAAAAAAGTTTCAAACTCGATGCATTTAAGAAAGGAAACAAAAAATTTCACAATATTTAAAAAAATAGACTATTTTGAACAATAAATTTATTAAAAGCATATTTATCTTCATATTTTCAAGTTCTTATTAAGTTTTTTATTTGTGGGTAAAGCTATAACAATAATAGTACTTTTTTTGTAAAAATAAATTGCTCAGGAGCTCTTAAATAAAAAAATACGTGTTTATTTTTTTATTTATCATATCCTTAAAAAGGCTTGCTTCTAACATTATAATTTTATTTAAAATATGTCTTCGGCTTTTATACTTTTTCTAGAATAAAAACTGATGAATTTTTGAATTTATAATTTTAATCTATGTTTTTTGGTGGCAAAAACGAATTCCTTTAATATCAGTGATACTTTTTCCTACATCCTAATCGTTCCTCTGCAACTCGAAATTTATTTGCATTGAGATGCTTAAAAAACTTTAATATTAGCATATTAATGATTTGGATCGATTAACTGCTGAAAATTGCCTAGAAGTATTACGTGTTAAATTTTTTGATAAATTTCTAATTATAATCTTGTATTGAATGACTGATTCTCCCCATCATCGCTATGAATCAAAATTCTCATGCAATGATTGTGAAAACTATCATTGCAATAGAATGTCACTACATTGCCAGAAAGAAGCTTTTAACTCTCTAATTAAAAAGTACTCTAAAAACTGCGAAGAAATTCTAAAAATTGCAAAATAATAATACTAAAACACATATAATTCTTTAAAGAAAATCACCAAGATATTCCCTCACAAAAATTGCTTACATATTTATAAGAAGCTGTACACATAAATTTAATCTGGATATCAAAGTTAAAATGTTTAAGGAATATCTATGATGGGTCAATAAAATAAATCCCATGATAAATTCAATAACATTTACTCCATTGAATTTAAAACTAGCATTATAGACATAAAAAATTTAGATAAAATTTCAAATTTGATAATTAGATAATGATGTTCAAGTATTAAGATTCTTCAAAAAGTTTTTCAAATTTAAAAAAAAATTCTTATTTTATGCCTGCGTTTTTTTAAATCAAAAGCATTTTATTTACTAAAAGGCGTTATTATAATTGACAAATATGTACTTTTAAAACGAAAGTTTCTGTAAAAATCAAAAGTTGGCAACAATGAAACACATGAAGTGTTGGTTGCATTGTGCACACGTGCTTGTATTTATCATGGGACTATGACGTCACATCAATTGAGCATCTTTTGAGGCAGCATGTCATCAAAATATGGATTTGACATTTGCTTTGTGTTTCATTATAAACAGTATTCAATGATAATGAATCGATAGATTTAAAGAATATATTGCTCCAAATTTGAAAAATAAAGATGTAATTTTAGTATGAATGGAAAGAGATTGTAAAATTCTCGTTCAAATAATCAAACGTTACAACAGGTAATTAACAAGATGCAATTATAAGCGATAAATGCTCTCAAGTAACATTTGAATGACTGAAGGGAGCGGGAGGGGAGTTACAAAGAAAGGCGTTAATTAGACGATTTCTTACGGCTGCCCATCTGAAAGGTCGATGACTGGTGTTATAATTACAACCTTTCTCTTGGTAAGTAGAACCAGGTATTAAAAAAATTTCATTTGTGTTTATTCTAGAAGCATTGAAACTGTTCTATTTGTATTATATTTAGGACAAACCAAACTTGACAGTACACGAATCGTTTTACGTTACTAAATGAAGAGTCTTTAGATAATAATTATCACAGAAAAATTCAACTTTTTCGTGGGAAACGACTGTCTCTCGGCAGTTTATTTTCAACGGCTGTTTATTCGATGTCCACAATAGAATTCGAAGAATAATTACTACAGTAAAACTGCTTCTTCTACAGAGAATTTTCCATTCGGTATTTTCAAAAAAACTAGCAATAACATGAAAATATTTAAAAATAATTTTGCCTTTAAAAATGTTCATAAAGCTTGATGAATGTTCTATTGTGATATTAACACTAGATCACCCAAGGAAGTCATTTTGACTGCTTTTTACTCCCAAACAGAAAAACAATTACATACATCAGTGTTCTTCAAACTGTGGGACACGCCCCCTGGGGGCGTGATAAACCTACAAGGGGCGAAAATAAAAGATTAAAAAAATTATTTACTGGAATGAAGTAAGTAAAACAAAATACTTTCTGACATAATAAAAAATACACATTTATACTGATGTAATTTATGTATATCATCTGCGATATTACGTCATCAAAAATAAAAGCTTCTATTTTAAAACCTCATTAACTATCTTTGATACTATAACCTAATAAACAACATTTTATTTGATTTGATGTAATCCCATGATGAGAGATTTTTTGTTACGTTTTCTTTTCAAAGCTAAAATGCTACTCTTTCAGAGAAATAACAAAACTCAAAGCCATAATCAAAAAAAAAATTAGGAAAATAAAAAATTCATCACTGTTATATTATTGCCATCAGCTGTAGGCAGCAGAATGTATTTGCAGCGGTTTGACCTTTGAACTTACTTGTACGGTTAGTTACATCCCTGCTCTTCTGTATTTGTTTTTTCATTTAGGCAAGTTGTAAATAAACTATTTCTGCTGCGCTTTTTTCCTTGTAAAATATTTTTATGATTTTTTGGAAAAGCACAGAGAGCACTTTGAAGGATTAGTAGGTCAAGATTTATTTTATGAGTATTCCCAAACATTTAAAGCATAATGAAAAATGTTTTACATATTTTTAGAACATTCATATTGTAATAAATACACTTTTAATCCGGGAGCGGTCACGCCGAGCACAGAGTGCATGAAATCGGTAATTCTGGCAAAACTGTTTAAATGTTATCAATGGCCCTGATACTATCCTCCTGTTTGACAGCCTTAACGTGAACTAAAATATATTTGTCACATATCGCCCTCTTTTTTGGGAGTTAAAAAAGGTTTTTTACAATCTTAAGGTACTTGTTTTGACTGAGTTCCCGGTGTGATAACTTTTTTTCCGAAATATTTTCTGTGTCCTTGAAAGTAGGTGAGTATATTTTTTCTTAATTAAATTATTCACTGGAATTACGATTTTTATTGTGTACTATAAAAATAATTATGAAAAATGGATTGGGGTGACTCAATAACCCCGCTCG
Organism: Trichonephila clavipes; assembly: GCA_019973935.1. Taxonomy (NCBI): domain Eukaryota; kingdom Metazoa; phylum Arthropoda; class Arachnida; order Araneae; family Nephilidae; genus Trichonephila; species Trichonephila clavipes. Next base: position 704,410 of record BMAU01020558.1, on the reverse strand, counting down.
AGCATTAGTATCGAGTGCGCGCCTGCTCCAGGGTTAAAACATGTTGAAGTCTTTTCGCTTTAAATATTAAAAATAATGCAATTATTCTTCATCGGAATTTTATGTTATTATTCATTATTCAACATCAATTCTAAATGCTAATCCTGTGAGGCTTAAAATTACAGTTCGTTTAAAACTAATTATAATTTGAGCAATCATTTAAAAAAATCATTTTACATTTTTGTGAACATTGTCACGCACTTGGTTTCACTCTCCTTACAATTCGGCGATTATACTAATAATGTTTTATTTTCTTATAAATGAACTCGTGCAAAGAACGGGTACTTCAGCCGGCTTACTTTTAATGTATCAGTGCTGCTCAGAATTATTTATAACTAATTAATTAATACTAAATTAAGAACGTTTAATAAGTATTAGCGACTTCCGTGGGCTTGTCTTACAGAGCAAAGTTTTTCAAAGGAACGCTTATGATTAGAAATTGGCCCTCTGAGTTCTTTTTCTGTATTTAGCTGATATCTATATTTTGTCTTCTAAGCAGACACCGCATTTTGCAATATGTTCCAATTTAAAAATTAGAGAAAGGAAAAGTAACATAATAATTATCTTATTACTTTTTTGCTTAAAAGTAACATATACAAAATTTAATACTTATGTCAGGAATTTGTACTGTTTATTATAAAGATTGTTGCTTTAGCGCAGTGTTTCTCAAACTTTTTAACTACTGGCGACCCAATTTTCAATCATAATTTTTATCGCACCCCCCAAAAATACTAATGCAATAATAATGCACTTGGGGGGGTGCTAAAGCTACAATACGATCATAATTATAAACGGTATAAATTAACAAGATAAGTATTAAATTTTGTATATGTTACTTTTAAGGTATCCGACTACGTTCGGAACCGTGATTTTCAAAAGCGCATAAATGGATAATTTTCATGATATTTAGTGACACTTAGAATAGAATACATGCATAACATTGTTTTAAGGACATTTTGACAAAAATATTTATTTAAATACAATATTTTGGCAAAAAATTAAATTACAATAATCTTTTTTCCAAATGTTCTGCTTTTGTGAAAAATGCTTCGAATAGAATTATATTTTGCCTGTGTGTGTATATAGCTCAGACCTCTGTTCAGAGGCTCAACTAGAATTTTTGAAATACATAACTTCGAAATGGGTTTATTCTTATTTTACAACAACAGACGGGAGCAATTTTAAGAAAAAAACGCCGATAATTATTTCAATTGGTGGTAACTGAAAATAAAGTGAATTTTTCAAAAATTGTAATTGAGCCTCTGAACAGAGGTCTGATCTATATACAGGCAAAATGTTATTCTAATAGAAGCATTTTTTCACAAAAGGAGAACATTTGGAAAAAAAGATTATTCTAAGATAATTTTTTGCCAAAATATTATATTTAAATAAATTTGTTTGTCAAAATGTCCTTAAAACAATTTTATTCATGTATTCTAATCTGAGTGACACTAAATATCATGAAAATTATCCATTTATGCGCTATTTTAAAATCACGGTTCCGAACGTAGTCGGATACCTTAAGTAATATGCATTTTTATTTTTTTACTTTTTAGTTTGATTCACTATAAAAGCGTGTTTTTTTAGTTTGTTTTTAAACTATAATTTATTTTATAATTATTTTTTCTATACACGATAAAAATCACAATTCCAGCGTATAATTTAATTAAGAGAAAATAGAAAATATACTTACCTACTTTCAAGGACTTTTCAATTTTTCTTTAATTTTTTAAGAAAAAAATCCAATATAACTAATGAAAATGCTCCAAATCTGCGTGCCCTTAATAAAGGACATAAAACATGTTCATAGAAAATATTTTTGAATAAAAGTGGTCGCGCAGGGAACTCGATCAAAACTAGTAACTTGTTTGTAAAAAAAACGTTTGCAACTCCCCCAAAAAAGAGGGTGAAATGTGATAAATTCATTTTAGTTCCCATTAAGACTGTCTTATTGGAGAATACTCTATCAAGGTCATTGGTAACAAATAAACAGTTTTCCCAGAATTAACGATTTCGTGAACATCAGATGACGCCGCGCATCGCGCGACCGATCCCGTGTTAAAAGTGTATTCAATAAAACATATGGATATTAGTTCTAAAAAAATGCGTAAAAAGTTTTCTGTTATGCATTATATGTTAGCCAAATAATCCTTCAGAGTACTCAATATGCTTATCCATGTATCATATAACTCATTCACATGGAAAAAAAGCAACAGAAAAATATTATTTACAACTTTCCTAAAAGAAAAACAGATGGAGTGAAACAAACCAGTAAGTTTGAAGGTCAAATATATGATAGTCAAAAGTAGTATTTTAGGGGGTTAAAAGAAACGTAATAAAAAAATCTCTCATCGTGTGATTACAGTAAAGCAAACAAAATGTCTTTTTTTATTTGGTTATAGGATCAAAGATAGCTAATGAACGTTTGAAGTGGAATGTTTTATTTTTGATGATCACCAGATGATATATATAAATTATATCAGTGTAAATGTGCATTTTTTATTAAGACAGAAAGCATTTAGTTTTTCTTCATTCCAAAAAAATTATCTTTTTAAACCTTTTAATTTCAATATGCTTGCGCCCCCCCCAGGGGGGCGCGCCCCACAGTTTGAGAAACACTGCTTTAGCGTCAAAGTGCATTATTATTGCGTTCAGTACATTATTAATGTATAAAGGGGGCGCGATAAAAATTGGGATTGAAAAGGAGGGCGCCAATATTGAAAGTTTGAGAAGCAATGACATACATAATGCACAATTTATTAGAATTTTTTAGAATATATTTTTTTTTCCATGTGAAGTAAACTTTTTGAAGTGATAACTTCTATTGACGCGATTTGCCGGAGAGTGAACTTGAATGAATATAACGCTTATTCGGCTTTTTTCGGCTTCAGTCGGACATACACACCCCTAAAAAGGAAAGGAGGAACGTTCCCCCCGCCACTCTGAAATGCGGTAGTTTGTCCCACCCACACACCTATACGCCGTAAAAGTAAAATTCCTAGCCTCGATCTAAGTGGGGCTTCCCTCCCCCTCACCTCTTTCTAGGGCAGGCCACCCCACTTCGGAAAAACTTTACAATCCCACGGACCACGTATAAAAATATATATCTTTGTATTAAATTTGGATTCCTTACAAACATTTGTTGGAGTGAAAATTTAAAACAGACTGATATATTGTTATTGTTTTCATTGTTTTTCATGTATACAAAAATAGATAGTATAATAATAATAATACAATGATCAAATAAAGTTTAACTTATTTGATTAGTGAGATATCTGTTTCTCAACACTTTCCCTTAGTTTTTGGGAGTCGGTCTCGATGTATGTGTATTTGCGTATAGTAATTGATGTTGCAGATTTTCGTGCATTCAGCACGATTTATGCTTGATAAGTTTTAATTTAGAAAAAAAAAGAGATTCGCCGTAAAAGAAGCAACGTGATAAAATAATAACAGTCATGGAATTTATTTTATACAAAAAAAACTTTTTTCAAACAAAAAAATATTGTACAAAATAGTCGAATTTTATAACGTTGTAAAGAATCTCGCGGGTCGCAAAATTATTCTAGTGGGCCGCGGGTTGGACACCCCTGTTCTAGGGGAATGGATGCGGGATTCATTCTAATCATAGTTGAAGCATGAAAATGAAATCTAATATTTTTTTAAAAAATAGGCTTAGAGAGAAAAACAAATCCTACACTAAAATTAAACATAAAATGCAGAAAAAGGACAAATTTTTATAGAACTAAGTAAATAGTATTATTAACTTAACTCAGTGGCACGACAGCCCGTGAAGGACAAGGCCTAATGTGCCCAACTCAGTATACGCGGCCTTGAAACCTGAGGTGCATGAGCAGATTTTAAACTCTTTATTTAGATCATAAAAATTTTTACACAGGTTTATAAAATACATGATATGATCATATAGTCAATTTGGTACAAGAAGCGCCCGAGCACCAGAACAAGGACCTTGGACCTAGAGAAAACTCTAAAATACAATAAAGAGTTCTGCATGTAAAAGAAAGATGGTACAAATCTGAATATAAAAAGTGACAGCACACATAAAAATAGATCGAAACAAATCAGAAAATTATATATATATATATATATATATATATATATATATATATATATATATATATATATATATATAAGAAAAAGAAAACAATGATATATCTCGGTAGTAAAAATAAATTCGCCTAGCTAATCTAAACGTGTCGGAAGAAAGTCAAAGTTTTAGTCAATATTTAGTCGCAAAAACGGCACAGGAATAGCTGCTTCGTCAAAAATTAAACTCTCAACATGATGAAAATAGAAATCGAAGGGAGTAGTCTGGCTGTAGAGTTCCAAAGATCCAATGATACAACAGAGAAATGAGGCGGAGAACGTGAGCAGTGCGACCAGGGGAGGTCACGGGAGTGTTCTGAAAAAGAACAAAAAGGCATCCGGCAATAAAAAAGGACTAAAAAGAAGAAAATTGAAAACTCCATAGGAGTCTTCGCCAAAAGAGCAGCTAAAAACATGAGGATAAAAAATTTAAATGTGAGAAAATGTATAGTGAAAACCGGAAGAACTCATTTTAAGATGGCTTGGGACAAATTTAAAATTGACGCTTGCCAGTCAAATGTTCGATGTAAATATCTCTCGACCACCTAATGGTGTCGGAGTAGATGAGCTTACGTATTAACGTGGCGTATTTTCTGGAGATCCCTAAACGAAGAAGAACTGTGTCATTGGCGGGATCCCAGGAGCCCAGCGAGCCCACGACAATCGCGTCAAGATATGCTGGCTTGCCAGCCGCCCTAAGTGACTCGAGAATGGGCTGGTACTTGAGTATTTTCGCGTTACGGGCAGCCACGAGGGACTTATATCGATCATCGAAAGCTACGATGAAGTCAACGATGACGGTCTCACCGTCATGCTTCCACAGGACAAGATCGGGTATCAGGGTAGGCGAGACACCAGGGAATTTTTTGTTGATAACAACAGAACCCAGGTGGGAAGGGATGGCTTTCTTGATACGATTCTGGATGGCATCGTGCCTTCTCTTCCTGGCAGTGCTGTGAATCTTACAATGATTCAGCACATGGGGAATGGTCTCTCTGGCGTAACCGCATTTATGGCTACGAGGATTACCCCTGTCGAACCTTTTTGTAGCATTCAATTGGAGGACTCCAAGACAGGCACGGTGGATAAAGTTCCAATCGCAAAATCTTGTGTAATGGCCCGCTTGGATAAAATGGCTCGATGCAGGGTGCAGAGAGACCGCTCCAATAGTTTTGCCCTGGTCGGGAAGGGACGCGAGACTAGAGATATAAGATGTCTCGAGCTCATCCCTTAAAACCCTGACCAAGAGCTTAGTCGCAGAGGGGGCGATGGAGATAGTGTTTGGGCGCCTATGAACGTAGAGGACCAGTGAGTCGGTAGCCTCCGACGCAGCCCATCCAAAGCGGATTTTCTTGCCGAGTCTCTGGGCGGCATGGCGAGCACGCGACCAAATGGTTGAAAAATCGCAGGAGTCGCTGATGAACCGGCCGGAGGAGGAACCGTTGAGGTATTCATCCAAGACAAAAAGGTCGGGATCGGCATCGATCCTCTTACGGACAACACTCACGAGACCGGCGTGGGCCACTTCTGCTACCGTCGCATCAGGGGATGAGAGAGAGCGAAACGCGTGTCCGATGGTATGGACGTTCAGCATGTCCCGGAAGAGGGGCAGAGCGGCACCACCTTTCCGGCAGGCCAAGTGGACTAGGGTGGTGTTGGCTCTTGTCGGCAAATTCATAATAGATTTGGCCGCTGAAACAATGAGCTTATCTAGCCTCTCCACCTGGTACATGTGGACGTACGCGTTCCGACAGGCAAAATCAAGTCGTGGCAGAATGATTGACCTGATAGCTCCTCATTCAAAGATCGTCCTCATTCAAAGCAGGATCAAAGGTCGAGGCCGCTGGAACCGCCGAAACAGGGCTGACCAAGGGAGGCTGAGAGTCAGGTGGTCAGCCTTACGCAAAAACCTCAGTGTTACGTTCCCAAGCAAGCTTGGTTCTCATTGGTTCTCTTGGCGAAAAATAACAGATGTTGCCAGGGAGTTCGACATCGCTCACAGCGTTGTTTCATGGCTGTGGAAGTCATTTAAAACTATTGGAATGTGTAGCAGACGGCACGGGGGAGGTCGTGTTAGAAGTACGACGCCTGCAGAAGACAGATATATCTTCCTATCAGCAAAAAGGAACAGGCGCACCACAGCTCAGCAGGTGGCAAATCAGTTTCTTGCTGCCTCAGGAAAGCAGATCTCCCGAAAAACTGTTGCCAGACGTTTGAGGGGAGGAGGACTATACGCACGCAGACCTGTTGTGTGTGTCCCATTGACCAGACAGCACCGTACTGCCCGTTTGCAATGGTGTCGTGAGCATCACAATTGGACTGAACAGGACTGGGCATGCGTACTATTCTCAGATGAGAGTAGGTTCAGTCTGTCATCGGATTGTAGACGCCAACTGATCTGGCGCGAGAGTGGTACTGCTTATCGTCCAGGAAAAGGACCGATATCCGACATGCAGTATCATGATATGGGCCGGCATCATGATCAATGGCCGCACGCGCCTACATGTGGTTGCGAATGGGACTATGACGGGCCAACGATACATTGATGAAGTTCTACTTCCTCATGTTCGTCTTTTCCGTGGTGCTGTCGGAGATAAATTTGTTTTTATGGACGACAAAGCAACATGTCATCGAACACTCGCTGTTCAGGATTGTCTAGACAGTGAGGGTATTCAACGTCTCGTATTGCCAGCGCGTTCTCCAGATCTAAACCCCATTGAAAATGTGTGGGATGCTTTGGGGATGCAAAGTTGCTGGTCGAAACTATCCTCCGACAAACAAGAACACTCTCATCCGTGCACTCACAGAGGAATGGGATAAATTGCCTCAACAGCTGCTCGATAATGTTGTGCAAAGTATGGTACGACGTGTGGAATGTTGCATCACACTCCACGGTGGACATATCCCGTATTTATACCTTTCTTTAAGGTGCCTGCTAACTTTTAGATGCATTGTTCCATTTCTCCGTACGCAGATCAAATGAACATTTTTTTTCTTTCAGATGTTTGACAGCTTTTGTACTTTCCAGAACAATAAATATTCTTTATTCTAATGTCTGAACAGTGTGGCAACTATATATTTTATCCTACTAGGCCTCATGTCTCGCTTAATGTTATGCTACATAGCAATTTGTGATCCGTCCTTAGCAATTGTCCAGTAGTGTATGTGTATATATATATACTGAAGTGCCACTGAATTAGGGATAGCAAGGGCTTTTCAAATTGTATAGTGCTGCGCATTATTTATATGCAAGTGAAGGCAATGTGGTAACTGCATATATAGCGCGTACTGTGATTCTTCTCAATTAGTTGTTGGAATTTTCAGTATGGGCAAACCGCCTGATTTAGACGCCTTCGATCGCGGACAAATCGTAGGTGCGTGACGCTTGGGCCCTTCAATTTCCGAAATCGTCAGACAGCTAGGATCTTCAAGGTCGACAGTGTCAAGAGTATACCAAGAATACATGGATGGTGGACAAGAAACTTGCGATCGGGCAAACTGCATAGGATAATTAGCCTTGACAGTGTGGTGAGAGACGGCTCAGGCGTATTGTATGTACCACACACACAGCGAAGCTAAACATTAGCTCAAACTCCCCTCCAACTGAATGACGATGCAAGCCAGTAAACGGACTGAGCAAAACTCGCCGTCGGTAGCCGTCAACCTACGAAAGTACCATTGCTGTCTGCTAGCCATTGAGTACAGAGACTGAAGTGTATAGGAATTGAAACGAGTAGCATGGAGTGATGAGTCTCGAATCCAAATACTTAACGCCGATGGGAGGCTGAGAATAGGGCGTCAGGCTAATGAAGCTATAGATCCTGTATGCCAGGTTGGAACTGTACAAGGGCATGGTGGCTCAGTGATGGTCTGGGATGTTTTCTGGTGGCACTGTTTGGGATCATTGGTGCGTGTACCAACCCAATATTCAATTATAATTTTCATCGTGCTTCCTCTATACAATAACAGTGTATTGAATTATACTTTGATGCTAAAGCTACAATTAGACTTAAATCGGTTAAGGGCGTATATAAACGTCTCGCTCAGCCAAAGTGTTATTTCCCCTGGGCGTATATATATGTCTTTCCGAAGTACGTTCAGTGCCCTGCTATTCATAAAATTATTCCGAAGGAAATGGAAAGTAATAAAAGGGACTTGACAGTATTTACAAAGGATTTACTTATTTCAGAGGATTTGCTCATTTATTCTTTTTCCCTCCCCCTAATACATTGCATACGCATGCCTACCTGGAAAACGGTGGCATTAGGGAGCGAATTGCATAACTTTTAGTCGGCAGTTAAGGAATTAATCATAAACCGTATTAATTATCAGGATAAGCATTAGCTTTTGTATATAATTTTGTGTATGACAAGCCCATGGGGTCACTTGTAATTATTAAACTTGTTCTTAACTTAGCATTGCTAAATTAATTATAAAATACATCGTGCAGTACTGATGCATACATTAGTTTAAATTATATCAGTTTTATAAGTGCATTATATCAGTGTAAATGTGTCTTTTGTTTTGTATTATGTCAAAATATATTTTGTTTGTTTATTTCGGTAAATTAGTAATTTTCTTGAATATTCTTTATTTTTCGATTTTTCAACAAGCTCGCGCCCCCTTGTATAGTTATCCCGCCCCCCAAGGGGGTGCGCCCCACAGTTTGAGAAAGGCTGGTTTACGCTGTTCTGTTATCCGCACGGTATTAGAGTTTTCTTGCAAGACAACTGTACCTCTCACAAGTTCCGGTTGGCTACTGGCTGGTTGGATGAGCATTCATCTGACTTTTCTGTCATAAACTGCCCACCTAGAAGACCAGACTTAATTCTTTGTTTTTTTGTTTTTTTTAATCTTGAGCATCTTTGGGATGTTTTGGGACAAGGCGTGAAAGGCCATCACACAACACCAACGAACTTTACTGAATTATGGACAGGTTTAGCCAATATTTGACAAGTCATTCATGTGGAACGTTTCTAGAAACTTGTTGAATCTATGCCTCGTCGTGTGGCAGCCGTTGTCGAGGCCAGAGGAAGCCCAACTCGTTACTATAGGTAGGTATCCCTAATTCAGTGTATATATACATATATATACGAAACCTGAGCAAATGTTTCCTTGATCAGCAATGGTCACTAAACATTTCAAGCTCCCAAAGCTTTCAATTCTGTAATAATAGTCAAAAAATCTGTTCATCTAAGGGGGGAGACTATATTACTCTTAATCTAACCCAATATAAGCATTCATTGAAAGCTCAAGGTAGGATTTACCACTTACTGATCTTAACACTGTACATCCAACTGCTGGCTTTGTTGTGCCTAAAAAAGTATTTCAAAAAGCGTGCAAGTTCCACAAATTACGGATGCTTCAAATATACCAACTTCTGGAATAATTTGAATTATTTGTACACATACTATAAATCAGTGTGTCTTCAATCTCCTATTTGTAAATAAAAAATACAAAGAAAATAATACAAATAGAAGAAAATGAACAAACACAAAGAAAATAATATATATTTGAAGATGAATTTATTGTAATTTTTTTTTTTTTTTTTTTTTTTTACATTTCAGAGAGAGAGAGAGAGAGCAAAAACGTTATCTAAAGCCTCGCAACAACACAAATTTTGAAGAAAATATCTGATGTATATTAGCTACTTTTTAAAAATATTGTAATAGATAGCCGGTGTCATTCATTAGTGTGAGAGGGTCGGAAGGAAGATGAGCCATAGCCAATACAAACTCTATTTATTAACAAATTATCAACAACGACACAAAATTCAACAACCCAAGTTAAGAAATGCACCAATTGATAAATATGGGGAGCAATAGCGAGGTAGACGAGAAACTAGAAGATTTAATAAATAGAATTACTTACACTTAGCACGTCCAAGCAACACACCTTCTTATATTTGAAGATCATTTCAAAAGTAATCTAATTCAAACCGGCCTGAATCCAATTTAACGACTAATTGACCAAATCGTCTCCGTTGACCCGTTACAATATGATCTCACAAAAACAATTCTTCATAACTGCGGAATTTGAAAGATATTTGATACATGAAGAAAATTGAAATGTTTAAGTTGTAATACAGCTCCGGCATTCTCTATTATGTTTCACAATCAAAGAATTTTATTTTTATGTAAGAAAATTCGGTTTAGTAATGTAATCTCGGTATAAACAGATTGAATCCCTTTGATAAAATGAAGACTATCATTTGTCTCAGAGTGGCAAATATCTCTTAATGAATCTCTTTCAATCTTGTGGAAAAACGACTCTTCCCATCAAATAGATTATCAGATTAATGGATATATTATCACTGGCGTAACGTACACACCCGCAACCCCCGCAATGCGGGGGGCCCAAGGCTTCTACGGGCGCAAAGCTAGACTAACGCCATTGACGTAGAATTTCACAAAATTAGCTTTACATTTTTTTAATCGAATTTTTAAGCGATTTTCAAATTGGCGATCTAACATGATTCAAAATGAAAACTTTGATCGCTTATTAGATATCTTAGATCCAATAATCAAACCAAAAAACATTTTAATTTGCTGTAATCCTTGCGACGAAAAAGCTACTTTTCTTTAGTGGGTTTTCTTTTCAAACCTAAATTACTAAAAGATAAAAAGAAAGTCAGACGGAAAATTGGATAAAATGCTAGAAAGATAAAAAAAAATTCGCCATTGTTTTTTAGTATACTCCATGTTAGCGGTAGGGAGAAAAAAGACATGTTACTTTTTACTGAAGTAGCAAAGTAACTTACTGGCGTCTTTAGCTCCCCCTACATGTATTTCATTTTCATTTAGTGAATTCGTAAATAACGTACATCTGTTATGCTTTTTTCATGAAAAATAGTATTGTGATACTTGAAAACGCTTAGAGAGCATTTTTTAAATGATTATATGGTCTAGATTTATGATTTAGAAACCCATATGCCCACAGAAAATTCCGTAGATTTATAAGTATTCAATCAAATAAAGCATAATGAGAAATGTTTCACAAAATTGTGTTTTTTTTTTAGAACATATATATTTTTTATATTCAATGCACTTCAATATAGGAAGTGTTCCTTCGCTGTTAAAACATTTTGATCTCACTTATCTCTTGTAATATTAGAACTATTTTTTGTAAACAGAATTAATTATTCTGGTTCTTATACTGTTATTTTGTTAATAAGACAAGAAGAAACGTGGTCCTAAAATGAGTGAAGTTAAAAAAAACTTTGAGTGGTTCTCAAAAACGAAAAATTCGAAAGGAAAAGGAGTATAATATTAATAGCAAATATGCAAAATTGGACAACTTTTTAACATCCGCAAGTTCATCATCTTGTGCAAGTGCTAGTTGTAGTAATGCCAGGGAACTTGATGAACAAATCCTGGAAGTGAAAATTAATCCACAAGAAAAAAACACAGTTTCGGACACTTCAACTAATAAGGATATACTCCATCTAATGAAAAGGAGTCGGAAAATGAAAACGAAGAAACAAAATTGATTAGAAATGATTTTGCGCATTATGCAGGTACGCCCATAGATGCAGATTTAAGAGAACAAATTTTAAAATTGGGCCCATACCAACCAGAAGGTAATTTCCAAAAAGATGTCAAGGGAAGGAGCTTTTCATCATCTTATTATAGTTTCATATCCAAGGCAGGACAAAATATCGAAAGGAAATGGTTGTGCTATTCAACACGACTTATGTTGCTTACGGTCAGGTATGCTGGCTTTTCGCTGATAGAAAAAATATGTATTTTAAAGAAGCCTGGTGTAAAGGTGTGAATGACTGGCAAGGAATATCAGAAAAAGATTAAAGAGCATGAAAATTCTATAATTCATATCCAAGCATGTCGCACATATGACATCTGGAAACAAAATAAAACGGTGGATTCATTATTGAAATGCAATTTTAAAGAAGTTAATAAGGTTAGCCAAATCTTACGAAGAATCATAGACGCTACAATGGATCTAGTGATGTGCAATCTTCCTTTTAAGGGACATCGAGAAACTCGAGATTCGACTCAAAGGGGAAATTTTTTGAATATAATAGATCTCTTGGCTAAATATGACCCTCTTCTCAAAGTTCATTTGTCAGAAAAAGTAATTCAAAAATATCTTAGCCCAAAAATTCAAAATGAACTTATTAACTATTATAGGCTCTAGAATAAAAGAAAATATTATTAAAAATATAAGGAAATATTCTTTTTTCTCTATTATTCTGGACACGGCACAGGATATTTCAAAAAAGACCAATTAAGTATTATAATAAGGTATTTGAAATGATGTTGATGAAATGTTAATGATAATAATGAGCCAGATAATATCAGAATTATAAAACGAAACGTTCTTAGGCTTTATTGAAGCGCAAAATCAGACTGCAAAAAGTTTGGAAAGTGATGTGTTAAATTTTCTAAATACACTGGACATTAATTTGGCGAAGTGTCGAGGACAAGGATAAAATGGGGCAGCCAACATGAGTGGAGCGTATGGGGGATTACAGAAAATAATGGAGTAACTTCATGGACAGACTGACGCCAATCAGTAATCACGTGATTCCAACGTCAATAAACAGCACGTACGATTTCATACCATTGGTTTTCCTATACGTTTGTTGACGTCGTTCTTGTGCCTTAATTTTATCTAATTAAAAACATATGATATCATTGTATTTTTGCATTATTCTAGTATATATATTTGTTAGGAAATAATCTTAACAACTATTTTATATAATTTTTGTTTTATTCTAATTTATTTATCTAATTAGGTAATTGTCTACTACCGACTAGTGTTAGCTGGCATATTTATTTATCTAGTTCGGTTGGATCCTAGCATTTATTTATTGTTCATGGTACACTTAGGTATGACTCTTAGTTATTTTAGTTCTTAATTAATTTAGTAGTTATTTATTATATAGTTTTGCGCAAGAATGGTTGACAGTATAGAGTTAAAACTACTTTTTTAAAATTGTATGATTATCGAATAACATTGATATCATTTCTTTAAAAAGAGCTTACACCTATTATTATACAACACAGTTTCAGTTAGGTGTGAATAATATAAAAAATGTATGTTTGTAATTTTAATTAATAATTCAAAGTCAGGAGAAAAAATATTTATTCTGAATTTTTTCAATTTGATGATAATTTGTGGGAGGAATGTTTACAAAATTAAAGAAATGTTTCTTTGATTTTTACCTTCCGCACACAAATTATTGATTTCTAAATTATTTATAATTATTCTTTGCTGTTAAAATTTAATGTCATTTCTTTCTTTAAACTAAAATACAATATTCTTAAGGGGAATGAAACGATTACAAAAGGGGTAACAATTTTTAGAAATGATTACATTTAATTTGATATGTTATTGTCTTATTTTTTTGAAGTACGTATCAACTTGCAAAAAAGTTTATTTTTTGAAGCCTGTGTACATAGAACATTAGTTAATATGAAAGTTTTAGATAAATGAAGGGAATTATCTTTTGGTAAAAGTGGGTTTTTTTTCCATCTTTTTTTTTGAAATCTCAGTGGCTACTTAAGAAGTAAGTATTTGTTTATCCATGATTTAACTATTTTCCTTTTTTACACAAATCCTTAAAATAGTTTAATTCCTGAAAACTCGGTATTATGCATGTAAATGTAATTAAGGATGCGAGTATATGATTCATATATATGTCTTCTGTGATGAAAATTGAATTTTTTTACAACTTCATGAATTGCAAATTTTATAACAGTATGGCTTACCAATGGGGACATTAAACACTCTATGTGTGAAGCATTATAAGTGTCAGACATTTGAAATAATCCCGTAATTTTGGTTTGATTTATCAATACTATAGGAAGTTCTTAATTTTTTTTCCTTTGTACTTATATGCTACTAGCTGATAAACCTGTTCTTCACACAGGTGTGAATTTATATATATAAATAATGTTATGCATGAAATTTCTCTTCCCCCAGTACTTCATTATTTGGAAATGGTTAATAACAATTTTCTAAAAAATATATTATATTTTCTCGAGTTCACCTATCTACACTTAAAATTCAAATGAATATTTTATTTCACTGTGGAACAGTTATTTGTTGAAAATGAATTTTTTGGTTACGCAAAGTATTGCATATAAATACTTCATATATATTTTGTACAATATTATGAAGCATTTAAAACTATTTGAAAATGTTTCTAATAAAATAACATTCCTATCTTTGACTGTCTGATTTACTTAGTAATTATCCTTTAAAAATGTTTGGAAATTTTTTTAGAAATGATTGTATAAAGTACTAAAAGAGAGAAAATACAATTTCACTATTAAGTTAAAGAAATGAATCATATTAATATATAATTTTTAAAAAAATATTCAATGTAATATGAACTTCACATTTATATGGAGGCTACTAAATATTATGCATTGATATGCGACACTTGGATCACAAATTCAGATTATTAATGCGAGTATGAACTATATTAAAAATTTACATTACGAATTCAATAATTTTTTTAATTGCCTTTGTATAAAGTGCTTATAACATGTTGAACAACTTGTTATAAATAATTGTATAATATTAAAGAATATTTCATCAGAAAAAATACTATAATTTTCACAAATTCAATTTAATTTCTAATTGAATTGCATACTTCTTTAAGCTATTGTTTATCTCATATTAGATAGAGTTAATATGAAAGTTTTTGATTAACAATTAATATTTATCCTTTGATGAAAAATGAATCTTATTTTTATAACACAATGAATAGCAAATAAGATAGAAACAATTTAATACAATATGGAAATAAATAGTTGCATAAAATTTCCATTCACAATTTCTACTAGTTATGTCTCTTGACCAGATATTTATGTTTAGTGTTAAACACTTGAATTCCATTTCATGCAAACTTAAAACTTACTTGGAGAAATGTATTGGCATTTTATTTTGTTATCACTAATATGTATCTAAAGTGTCCTATTATATATAATTATACTTTTAAAAAAAGAAATTGATCATTATAATACACAAGAGCCCAAAATTTATCTTCGAAACATATGTCACACAAAAATATCAGTGATTTTGACCAATTAACCTCTTAACAATAATTTTGAAAAAAGATTCTCTGTAATTCTCTTCGATAAATATCATAAAATTGATCAAAGTACTCTTCTTAGGTCAATATTTGCAACAAACTCGATGCAACAAATTTATTCAGGACATATATCATGAGATTTATTTTTGCAAAAGTATAAAATAAATCTAATCTCTATAATGATAAATTTACAAACTGTGCAAATACCAATAAATGCATATTTGTTATACATATGTAGTAAAAAAATTTGTATATGTGTGAGAGAGAGACAGGTTTTTATGCCATACAGTCAAACTCTGAAAAACATATGTGGTGAAACCACGCAAATATATCACAATTTTTATTTTTTTCTAAAAGAATTATGAATTCAAAAATGACTTTTTTTATTTTGGTCATGTAGGAGTGAGCAGGACTTTTTTATATTTAATATATATGGACACAAATTTATATTCTACTATATACATATTCTAATTTAAAAATTTTAATGCCTTAATTTATTACCATATTTGGAATTCAATTCTCGATAAATCATATATTTTACCTTAAGTAGTGCAGCGAATAAAGATTTTTAAAATGTAGCACAATTTTTTTTATGTGTAATTTTACAACTGGTAAATGATAATTTTGATTTCTAATGTTTGAAAGTGGTTCTTATTTCCTCAACTAGTATAAACATTAACAGAGCTGTAATAATATTGTGCTCGTCCACTGAGATGACCTTATTCACTAACCAAATTAGCAGGTATCTTATAGAATGTCATGTTATTGTCAATGTATTCTAAAAATTCTACCACATTTTCCGACCTGGGAAAAAAAGTTCGGGTAAGACCCTAAAATTGGATCTATCCCCTCTCTCGGGGTTGGGGTTAATTGGGCGCCATTGTAAGGGCTTGCACCTTTCTCTCGGGCACATAGATGAGGGGGAGGGAGGGAAGAAACACTCGATATGATCCAACTAATCTATTTATTTATCACACAACGAAAAGACACAATGTCAACTAATAATAGTAAGAGAATGTCTCAATGCTAACCACGAAAGGGGAACAATGACGGTAAAACACGAACGATTAGGAGACTATCAAACTTGATCCTTACCTTAATAAAAGCTCTAATCTATCATCCGATTTAATCTAATATAAATTCAATCTCAGTGAACAATCGTCACTTTAAAACTTCTTCCTAAGGAGTTATTAATCGCAATAATTCAAATATGATACCTTCAGTAGCCATCTCACCTGATTCAAGTATTTCAAGTATATCTCCTCTCCTACTCTCTATTCAAGCAAGAAAACTTCAACTATGTGTATAGTAGGTTAATTTAATCCTTCTTCCGAAGGATTGGTTGTGAATAACACGAATTGATAGCCCAAAGACTTCCCCAAGAGGATTAATTGAAGGAACACGCATAAATCCGTCACAATACTAATAGCGCAGCGCGAATAGATGGGAAGTTTTGCGAAAACACTAGATGGTGTTTATTTATGTTAAATTATATATATTTAAAAATGACTGGTATTGGACACATAAGTTTGAAGTTTTAACGTTGTCAATATACTATATATATATATATATATATATATATATATATATATATATATATATATATATATATATATAGTTGATTAATGATGTTTTTTAGTCCTGGTATTGATCCTATTTTCATTTCAGGGTGGCTGATCCTGAACTTTAACTAGTGTAGAGGGATGTCTTGAAGAGGCTTGTAAGATATATTATTTGTTAATAATGAAGTAGCATGCACACGGCCAGGATTTTTCCTCAAGAGGTTTTTCTCTAGTCCTAGTCTGTATGCGGTGTACTGTAAGCTTATTTGTAAAAAAGATGCCTCAATTAAAATAATATGTGAATCGGCAGTTATTACATTTTCTTTATTTATTATTCATTTTTCGTCCTACTATTTCAAATGGTTACAATTATTGTTCAAAAACTCTTTTCAATTGACAATTTATTAAATAATAATCTCTTATATTATATAATTGATTCGAATAAAGCAGCTGAGTTTCAAATCGGGTGGAGTCAACTCCTCGTTGGTCAGAGCACACGATCTGTTATGATTGATTCTGACGTGATGCGCTTCCATGTATCCACAAAAAGGTAAATTAAATACAACACGAATACTCTTAGTTTATTTCTGTCAAATGATTCGGTTCCGCATTTTTTCTCAAAGTATAATTAATAATTTTTAAAACATTTGGTGGCACACAAAAGTGCAGCGGCCCAGTGATTGCTGTATAGGATTCAAGTCATAAGATCTAGTTTATGCGGCGATTTTTCAGGTAATTGCCAAGTAATTGAACTCTATATGGACGTCCAGTAACAGGGACTCAGAACTATCCTGAACATAGGGCTCGAAGATCCCCTTAGGGAAGAAACATTCTATGGAGTTTCAGCAGAATGCCTGTCCAAACAATTACATCCCCATTACTGTAATGATCCTTTTCCTTAACGAAAGAAGGATCCCCTCTTCAGATACAGATTCGCTGAATGTCAGGTGAAATCTTGACTCGTCTGTAAAAAGAAAGATGCTCCACTGTCTGGTTCAAGGGCGTTTGGCATGGTGTCGCTTACACCATGCCACCGGTGCTCTGCTGTGTTCTGCAGTGAGCGAGGCTCAAACAACGGAATACATCCATCTCTCGTGAAATCTTCGGAGAACTGTAGACCATGAAACTCTTCCTGTCTTATGTCACCATTCTGTATCAAATAACGATTCATTCTTCTTTGAGAATCTTGATCCAACTTGTCCAGGTTTTCTACGTATGCATCTAGTATCCTGAAACTGGTTACATAAATTGCTGAAGGGGCTACATTGATAATCTGCGCTTGTAACTAGCCCCTGCTTACCGTAAATTCTCCATCTCATTCCGTTATCCAAACGGTTGTCATTTGACTTGTTGCCTAACAAAATTTACTCATCTTTTGCGGAGCGAATGTCGTGGAGGAGTGCGAGTACACAAATCGCTGATAGCTTATAGTGTACTTCTATCCCCTCCACAGCCACAGTTCCACAGAAACGCATGTGTATGCTTACGCATTCGAATTAATATTTGCATAATTCGACAACATAATTTATATCTTTGGTTCAATGCTTTTTGTAAAAATATACACAATTTGCAAATTTTCTTAATTGTACACATGTGTGTACAATATTCATATTCAAAACTTTTTAGTAATTCCCTAAATGCACAAGTTACCACAATTTCCCTGGAATAAAAGGGCGAGAGAAAAAAAAAACTTAAATATATTTTTTATATCCTTAAAAGTTTCAAAACATTTCTTCAAATACTTCTCTAAAAATTCCAAGAAATGTCTCAACTTATCTTAGCTTTCAACTTTAGAATATCTTACTATGATTCATACGAGGCATATAAAAAGAATATCTTTGGATTTCAATATTTCCTAGATATTGGCCAAATGACTTAGGTTTATTTGTATGCATCATTAGTGACTGTTGCTATAACAAATTTCTCAAGTAGGCGCTATTAACTGGGTAACTGCTAATTTTGTTCAAATATTCAAAAATTATTTTTTACTGAAAAGGAGGAAATCAAGTATGTCTTCTACTCGATATTCTATTCCACATATTCTGCTCCATATCCAGTTCCAATGAATTGTAATTCCAACTTTTCATTCCTAGGTTGAACTGAGTTCAGGGTTTTCTAGCGCAACAGAGAGGGCCAACTTAGCTATACTTCATTAATAGGGTATGGCTGATGGGGTCATTTTATTAACCAAGCTGCACAAAACTTTCAATAATTTACGAAACATTTGTGTTTTCGATCTACTCACAACAACTGTAAATGCAAGAAAGGAAGAAAATAGGGATTAAAAAGTTGAAAACAAAAAGAAAGATCTTTGTGTGCTCGCTCCACCATTGTTTACCAAATAGTAACTTCGTGGGATTGGGAATTTTATTTGGGTATCTTATTTTTGTTAATCTCGTACTTATCTGAAGAAGTCAATCCCCTGAAGGATCATTGGATTCGAAGTTATGCTTGCTCATTTTTCTAGATATTTTTGTATCTAGTTTCATGTCAATCGAATTATTTCTTCGGCATGCATTGATGTTTCTGTTCTCTATCATATATCAACAATACTCTGTGACAATATTTGTAAAGTTGGGTAATATCTTAATTTGTAAATGTTTTTATTTGTAATGTTTCTGTAAGCTTAATTAAAAAAAATGATGAATTACTTTTATAAGGTATTTGAGCAATTATTAATTAAGGCTCATGTACTCATTCTCGGTTATTCACAATGGGAAAAAAACTTAGCTATATCTCTAATCTCTCTCTACTATTACAGGTCCTGAGTATTCTCAATAACCCAAGTTATTTTGATTCATTAAGTAAAAATAAAAATTCTTCAACCCTTTAAGGTGTGGATTAAAAGTATAATCTGCCTAGCTTCTACATTTTTAAAATATGCTTCAGGCGTTTTATTGATTTGAATTCAGTGTATTACATGATTGAGTGTCTATATACATCGATTTTGTGTCTTTTTTGTTGAGAACCAATCTTTTTTTTTAATGTGATCTCCAAAGATATAATTTGTAATCGAGTTAATGTATATTTGGCACGCCTTTAAACTAAAGATATTTTGCAGAATCTGTTGAATACCATTTAATAAGGGTAGTATTCAACAACCTATAAATTAAACTCACAGCCCAAAGGAGGCAATACCGCCCACTGAATCATGACCTTGTATATTTTTCACGACATTTCTACATAAAAATCGTATTCAAATCATTTGCTAATTACATGTTTGTCTCTATCTTTTTTAAGTTTTCCTGTTATGTAATGTATTTTAGGTCCCTTTTTCTTTGAGAAACTATTTACATATCACGTATTGATTTTAAATATTCGCAATAAGTATCTTAATTCACAAACAACAAATGTGCCATAATTTAAATTAAATACTGATAGAAAAATTTAGAATTGGAATGTTTCTTTTTATTTCACAGCCTTTCAGTTTTAATATAAATAACTAGTTATGCAAATTATGTATAGTGAACTATATAAAATAGTTGCATTTTTATAAAGGCTAATGTAAGTTATGAATATGTATTCCTATATTTCATTTTGAACAAAAATGCTCGATGATGCTGTGAAACTATTTGATTATTATTCAAGTAAAAAAATCCCCTTTTCCATTAAATGGCTTGAACTTCATTCACAACTAACTGATTTAGCGAGCTAATGTTGTCAATTTGATTTATTTAATTTTTTTTTTCGCTGGAATAGCTCAATGGTGGTTAAGAGTCAGTTATTTTAAATTACAATACTAAATTTTTCAAAGCTATAGTTATTTCCTTAGCAAGATGATTAATTTAGTAATAAATTAGCAATCGGAAACTTGCAAACATTGATTAGTATTTTTTTAACTTTATGCTGCAATTTCTTCATTATTTATTTTAAATTGTTTCGTTAGGTTATAATTATATATACAGAGAGAGAGCATTTTCATTATGTTTGACAAATGTTATGTATAGTTCATGTTTTGTTTTTGCGTAGATTCATCTGTTGTAATAGCTTTCAGCAGACTTTCATAGGCATATATATTTCTCATAAAATTCAAATGAGTAGATAGAGATCGAGATTAACTAACTCAATTAAAAACTATTTTAAAGCAGTCAAGGTTATCAATTGGAAAGGCCTAAAAAACGTCCAGATTAAAAAAGTTCTAAAGAAGGCGAGGACTGTCATGTCAGCCTTGTTCATGACCAAGAAATTGAAATTAAATAATACCATGAGATGAAGCTATAAGCCCTTTAATTGTAGTATATTTCTTAAAAGTCATATTTTATTTTAATTCTTAATCTCCATCATAAAAAAGTAGATATCAAATTTACAGGACTATCTATAATAGAGAGAGTTCTCCAATTCTCATAGTAGAACTTGAAACCTGCCCATGAAGGATGGATACAGGGAGGCTATTGTACATCAATATTGTTTTTCATTTGCTAAGAAATTAGATTCTATCAACTGCATTAATGAGTGGACTAGACACACGTATCAATCTGCAGCTGCGAAGAATTCAAACTTACAATTAGAAAAAGAAGCCACTCGAACGAAAGCAATGCAGATTTGAAACGAAGCTATTAGCATACTTCAATTTGATTTATTATTTAGTATCACGTCGTTAATTTTTTCTGTGCATTTATAGTTGTAAATCTTTTTTTCATTAGAAAAGGGCCTTTTAATTGACGAGATGTTTAAATGAAATGATCCCCGTCGAAATGCCCTTCATTTGAAGGTTCCAACTAATGGGCTAAAATCTAACAGACATATTTTTTGTCTTATAATAAGTAAGTAAAATTAGTTAACTAGGAACTAAAAATAGGGTCTAGAAGTTCAATGCGGGAAAAAAAGTCCCTTAGGAGGCCAAATGGCTCCTCCCTCTGCATGCATCAAGGGGCGTTCTATCAAGGGCTGTTCCATGCGTAATTCTGCTGAGAAAACTTATCATTAGTTTTACAAAAGAACCATTTTAATTTGAGATCGTTTATTATAAGTGGAGGAGTGCTGACAAAGAAGGTGTATCTTTTTATTGAGTTACACCTACATGTCAAGGAGAGAAGGGTTAGCAAAAGGTTTAAATTAACTTTTCATGAATAGGTTAGAGAAGTAGACTTCAAGAGTATATTATCTTTTTAAAAGAAATCTATTCTTATTCTTACCTTTGCCCTGAAGTAATGTAGGATGAAAATACGTAGGAATACGTGAAATATTTAAAGTTAACAAATATTGAAAAGTGAAATATATAGAAGCTAAAGAAAATTTAACAAGAAAACAATTTGAATTAATTCTTTTTTGGCTATTTAATGCTACATCTTAAGAACTTTCTACAGATTAATAGCAAAGTTAAGGGACTTTTGGCATCATGCACACCATATATTAATTAAACATTGAATGACAGAAGTACACTCACTTCCAAATTTAAGCACGGAGCGGTAAAACGTGAAAAAATGAACAAGTACTGCTTTAATTAACACAAAATGCTGCAAGTAAATAGCTTTATGTTTATTCATGAAACAAAAAAAGGAATTACAGACAAAGATAAAAAACTATTGAATTTCAATAAATTGTAAGATGACATTATATTAACGTCATTAACAAAATGACGTTTTAAAGCAAAACAAATAAAAACTAACATTAATAGGGTGTGTGAGCACCCCTCACATTTATACAAAATGCACAACGTGTGATCATGCTTGTTACAAGGTAGTCAACTACCACAGAATCCAGTAATTGTCATTCCACCTGTAGAGCAATTTTTAAATCTTTGATGGTAGCTGAAGGTGGGAAACGTCTACATACAGCACGACCGATGACATCCCAAAATTTTTCAATTGGGTTAAAGTCCGGTGAATAAACCGGTCACTCCATAACCGTAATCACATCACTCTCCAGAAAGTCATCAATAATGGCAGCTCTATGGGGACGCGCATTTTTGCCCATTAAAATGAACGAAAGACCAGCTGCTACAACGTACAGTTTCACAGTAGGATCTAGGACTTCATCTCAATACCGTACAGCCGTCACAGAACCGCGTCTGTAGATGTGCGAATCGGTGCCTTACCATAGTAAAATCCCTGCCCAGACCATGAGACTTCTACCACCGAATGCGTGATGTTCATGATGTTCTCGGGCCAATTGCGCGTGTGCCTTGTTCCCTCCAGACCCTTACACACTTATGTACTCATTGTAACAAGCTATATCTGTGATAGGCAGTCCTGCTTCAATGTATTCAAGAGCCCGCAAGAGCTCTCAGAATCTTTCATTCATCTTCCGGAAGCCATAGAAACACGTCTAGCTTGAAAACAAATCCGATGAACGCTCTAAACACCTTTCATCAGCGCTTACTCCTGCGACCCTTCACAATGCCGGCTTCTTAAACGACTGCCTGGTTTGCATATTTCTCGACGCGATACCTTGATTTGCTATTACCTAACATATTTGCATACTTCCTTCTACCTTTGCAGCAAATTTCAGCTTCTTTAATTTTGATTGGCTTACGGAAACTAGCATTTTCCTCTCCGTGCTTAACTTTTGGAAGTAAGTGTATTTATAGATGTATAATTTCTACATAAGATATTTTTATTCATTTTGTAAGCAATAGCTTGATTAATAAGTATAACATGAATTACAAAAGCATGACCTCCTAATGCCCTATGCTGTTCTTTATTTCGTATTTGTATTTTTCGATGTATCATGATATTAACGATTTTTACAATGTGTGTCATAAATCCAAACATTGATAATTCAGTATGTAAATAAACAAATATCACGTTTTTGTTTGGTAAACGATAATAATATTTTTTTTCTTTAGTAACTTATTTCATATCGAAAATTGTTTCTCCAATCTACACTCATGTCCATAAATTAAGGATAATTCAGAATCACACAGAAATTGAACTCTAAGATAAAAATTTTACCTGTAGAATTATCACATACATCTTGAAGAAGAATATACAAATTACAGGAAACCACCAGATGGTGCGGATAGTACGTCACAATGACGAGAGTGTAAGAGAGGGGTATATAAGGAATGGTGGCAAAGAAGCAAAATTATTCACAAGCGCTTTAAAAGACTTTCGGTGCAATAACCGCATAGTTATGGCACAAAGGAAGAATTTGGATGATTTTTTACGTAGTAGAATTATTGGACGACTGTAATGTGGACGTACCCAGCTGTAAGTATCCGAGTAACTTGGAATCGCTCAGAGAGTCATCTCCAGGCTTTGGCGACGATTACAAGATGATCGTAATGTGAGTAGATGTTACAGCACAGGTCGCCCCCGAGTTACAACGCCGAATGAGGACAGGTATTTGGCAGTTAGTGCCAAAATAAACAGACGGAGCACAGCATCAGACCTGTCTCGTCAGCTCTCTTCAGCTACCGGTACGACAGTTTCAAGGAAGACCGTGTACAGACGCTTAGGTCACATTGGTCTATATGCTCGTAGGCCTGTCAGATGTGTTCCACTTACCGCAACTCACTGTCGCCTGCGATTAACCTGGAGTAGAGAGCATGCATTGTGGACACCACAACAGTGGTCTTGTATAATGTTTTCCGACGAGTCCAGGTTTAGTTTGCAGTCTGATTCTCGCCAGACTTTAATATGGAGAGCGCCAGGTACCCGTTACCACCAAGAGAACACCATTGAACGCGACACCGTTACGGTGGTGCAGGATGGCTCGTTTGGGGAGAAATTATTCTTGGTTCCAGAACTGACCTGCATGTTCAGAGTGTAACGATGTCAGGCCACATGTATCGGAATGTCATTCTGGAATAACATGTACGTTTGTTTCGGGGCCCCATGGGTGCTGAATTTTTGTTTATTGATGACAACGCCCATCCTCACCATGCAAACATTGTAGACGAATGCCTTCAATCGGAGGATATCACCCGTATGAATTGGCCAGCATACTCACCGGACTTTAATCCAATAGAGCATGTGTGAGATATGCTTGGCCGACGAATTGCAGCCCGTCAACCCCCTCCCACCTGTCTACCGGAACTTCGGAGGGCATTGTGCTTGATGAGTGATGTAATATTCCCCAAGATGAGATTGATAATTTGATACTCAGCATGCCTAGGCGTTGCAAAGCCTGTATTGCATCGTCCGGGAGACATTCTCCGTATCAACCATCATACTAACCATGTTATATTGTTTTTTGTAAATAGGTTCTTTTTTGAAATTTGCTCCAGGGAGTAAAAATCGCAATTTTTATTAATTATGTCAAACATATAGCATCTTTTTTGCTCTTTACCTTTTGTTTAATAAATAGACTTTACAAATAAATCAAATTTGTTTTGCTTCTGTCTCTTTCTTTGCCTGAATTTCATTATCCTTAATTTATGGACATGAGTGCAGAATTCAAGTTTCCCTTTCGGTAAATTACTGTATTTTGAAAACACCAAAGAAGTTATTCAATTCTCTATATAGAAGTTGCACAAATCATTGCCCAAACTGCCCTAATGTCCAACTGTCTCCCCAACATATCCTCAGCTTCCCAGAAGTTCAAACCAGGCTTTTCAAGATCAACCCAGAAGATCCAGAAGATTGGATCTCCTCTGATAAAGCTGTTGAGGTTGCCGAAGCTTCTTTTTTTTATCTATCTGCGCGTCATGGACACGCCGACATCAACAGTTCTTTACATTGAAACTAGGAAGTTCTCGCTTTAATTTGTATTGCTTTATTTAGTATGAAATGATTCTATTTAGGGGTTTCTTCTAATATGTTAGTAATTGAATCTGGTTTATTTCGATTTGGACGATATATATATATATATATATATATATATATATATATATATATATATATATATATATATATATATATTATATGTTGTACACGTTTAAATCAAACAGCACGAAGGCTATCGGCAATGAGCTCCATAATTTTAAACCACGGGCAAATGAAGAAAATGGCGCCATTCTCTATGTCCATGATTTTAAGTGCATCAGTCGCGCTACACGGTTGCCTTCAGAATTGTGAGATTTGATTCCTTATTAACGTCTCCCTTTGAGGCTGCCCGAGAAATATGGGTGACGGACCCTGTAATTTTGAACCTCAGTCGAGGTGATAAGAATGACATCTGAGTTGGCACTCCACTCTCCAAACTACCACACCACACCAACATGAGGGATTCGAGACTTGAACGATTTAACATGCTTCAGCCCCTCTAAAGACGCTGTAAAGAAAGTGAAAACCTTTTATCTATTGGTCACAAGTGCGCTACCATATAATCTAGTCTACCACGGACCATACTAAGAAAATGAAGAAATTACATTTCGTAGTTTAATATGTAATACTATTCTGAAGGAGATTAAAGGGTGGAAGGGGGTAGCTCTGAAGGGGATGGAGAAGTTAATAGAAAAGTTCAATTCCATTTCTTAGAGTCGCTGATGTGCATTGAATTTGAGATCCATCGCGCGCGAGTTTGGATTTAACTCTAAGTATATATAAGTTAGCGAGTTAATTTAATTGCAACTTACATTTACTCCTGTTTACCACAAGTTGGTAATTATTTTTTCTATACTTGTCAAGCCAAGTGTTAAACAAATAAATAACTAAATAAAAAGATATCTATACAAATCTTGGAGTGTCTTGTGAATATGTGACTTCTCGAATTCTCGACTAAATTAAATTAAATAACAAGCAAAGCCAGACATAATGCTATCAATTGTGAAGAAAACTGAGAAATATCAATTTAAAAAATATTTTTACTTTAAATAATTATAATTTTATAGCTATTTATATAAAGTATATATATTTTTCGTAATTTAAAACAGTATTTATTTTCAAAGTATTCCCACACATAAAAATATATTTCTTATTTAACTACTTGTATATAAAACATACCCAATATTGATACAAGTGCAGAAA
Source organism: Trichonephila clavipes (assembly GCA_019973935.1). NCBI lineage: Eukaryota > Metazoa > Arthropoda > Arachnida > Araneae > Nephilidae > Trichonephila > Trichonephila clavipes. The sequence goes on along the minus strand of BMAU01020558.1, from coordinate 677,792 downwards.
TTTTACCAGAAAAAGAAGCAATATTTCATAAAAGTTAACAAAATCTATTTACAGACAACTGATAAAAGGCATTTGTTAAAAACCAAATCAATCAAAGCTTTAAAAATTTAATCGATTCAATAGGAAAGGGAATAATTTCTTCTATTTCTTTTCTGTGCAAACATTTAATCTGTTACTAATTTGAAACACTTGCATAGATTCAGATACGAATCGCCATTACAGAAATCTCTTTCGCTATAGACGTTAAAAATTTACAAAGATTAGAGTCTAGAACTAAAAATAACAGTGACTACCATTCGTATTTAAATTACTGTCCAAAAAAGGAAATACTCATCAGAAAATCTGTGCATGTATGTCGAAATCTAAACTGTCCTTCCTTAGACAAAAGAAAAATACGTGCATTAAGATAAAATCTAGATTTTAAATCAGATTATACAAAAAGTAATGCATTTACTAACAGAAAAAAAATATTTATAAAATTTAAGCATCATTAACCTTGAAAAGCACTACCCACGGATATCTCTTAGATAATTTGCAACGTTATTTCACCTATATTAACATTAGCATAACAAGACCGAGATAGGGATAAGAGTGATTAGCACTCCGAATTAATAAGTAATTAACTGGTAGAACTCAAAAACATGGAACTGCATCATTTCAAACTAGCTTCCGATCCTGGAGGATTCCTAGTATCATTTGTAGCATATTTATATTCAATGTCTATCTCCTTATTCATCTATGTTATTCTGAATTTCATTTATGGAGAAGATTTGGGGTGGTTTTTGAATATGTTAAACATTACGAACGTGCGCGTGATTTGCCACATTTTTACAACCCTTTTGTAATTTTATGCATTTTCACACCTTCTTTCCAAGGAGATGCCAACATTTTAAAAACATTTTTAAGAGTAATTTAGTTACTAATCTCATCTTGTGATGTCCTTATTTAGTTCTGTTCCTTAAGTTTCTTTACTGAAATGATCATTGAATATCTTCAAAAGCCCAAACAGAAAGCGTTGCTTGAATATTTTAAATTTATATATATTGACCTTTAAAAAATTCATTTTCAACAAAGTAGAAACGGGAAAAAAGGAGCAGGAATCAAAAGAAAAACCAATAAATTTAGAATTTTCTGATCTAATGATCACCGATAATCCTCTTTTTTAAAAAATGTGGATTTACCACAAAATAATAAATAATCCATCTACATTAAAATACTTAAAGAAAATAAACAATTTTAAGATGTCCTGGTTTTATTAAGAAAAACAGTTAGCTATATAATTATTTTTTTTCTTAATCCAACAGTTTTCCTGTTTTTCTGTTTTCCTAGAGATTAAATGAGAATTGAAATAGGAAAATGTTTTTCTCTTCAATGCCAAAAATAATTGATTCAGAAATTCACTATCTGTTTTTCGAATTCTTATGGGGAAAAAAGTCGAATATACAACTTTCCTCGATTTATTTTGAATGGAAGTCAAACGATATTTGTTAAACAATCCATCGAGGAATTTTTTGTTGATTCGACATTGAACCAAGTATTGAATATCGGAGCTTTTTAAGAGACCCGTTTACTTACGCATCAAGAAAGCCAAAGTTTTTTAATGAGAGAACATCCAACTGTAAGTTGATTACAGAAGGGATGTTGATCCATTCGTATGCCAAATCAAGGGCGTACTCTCTGTCGAGGTTCAATTTTCAAACGTTGAGTGAGAGTGGGATACCAGTTGAAATATTGTTCTCATAGATTAACCACGGTTTAAGAGCCGATAACTGTCATTTGCTTAAACGACATTAACAATTATTAACGCTCGATGCAAATAAACAATTAATCAGTAGTAAAATGCATTGACTTTTTGTTGGGGCCGAGGTAACTTAAGGGTTATTCCAATGATTCAATTAATTTTCTCCACTATAAGAACGGAAAGGAATTTTAAAATAATACCCAAATGGAATCAAGCAACTTCGATATTATCATATAATCGTATTCTGTAATCCTCAATAAAATCACTTCATAAGTTAATTTTTTTATTGTCTCAAAAAGATAAAAAATGAAGTCTTTAAGAGGTAAGGTCATATTTTGCAGCCAAAAAAGTTACTTCAAATTAGGCTGGAAAGAATGATGCTTTGAATGCGATTCTTATAGTGGTGTTTGAAGAACTTTCTCTTACAGCTTGAGAACTATACAGTTGTTTAATAAGAATATATTGAAGTAAAAACTCTCGTAAACTTTGATTTGACAAATATATTTCCAATTGAGTAACTAAAAATATCATGTTTTTCCTTGTTCAATTACAAATAGCTACCAGATTACTAATATATAACAATAAATTAGTAATCTCTTTATTATCATCCAATGCAATATATATATACGGAGAGAGAATTTTCTTCAAGAATTATTAAATGGGAGCTTTTACTTGCTATGAAATTTTGACAAACCCCTATTTTGGCCGCATTCCTTAGAAATGGATTTAAAATTGTGTCATGATGGCTCCAAAAGCACGATTTTTAAATGAAATGTCGGTGCAACATGAAAAGTCAAGAGGGTGTCATGTTTGAAAGAAAATTCTGGCACTGTTGTCAACGCCATAAATAATACGTATGACATGAAGCTCAAGCTAATTCTGAATAAAGTACCGTAAAAAGACTAAAGAATTGGAAGAATCGTTGACTTTATTAAGAACCATATGCGGAAGTTCTTCTTTCTGATGACAACTCTAGTTCTTAGTTTTAAAAAAATGAGAAACTGAGTTTTCATCCATCATTCTACCACTCTGAATGAAATACACTCATGGTAAAAAAAAAAATTAGCGCACCAAGAAGGAGTCGTCAAAATGGAACGAAATTTTACATACGTAATGACTACTTTGATATAGGTAAATGATTGGAAAATCAAAGAAAAAGGATCATTTATTTCAGAGAAAAAGGCAAGAGAATGGAGGATTTAATACCCTGTTGAACCCCCTTCTAGCGCGAATGCACGATGTGATACGATCGGGCACTGAGGCATTCAAGTTCTTTATAATGTCTTGAGACGTTTCGTTCCATATTTGCTGTAACCTTACCTCTAATTCATTAAAACTCGTGGGATGCCCAACTCGCCGTCCCAAATTATCCCAGATATGCTCGATTGGAGACAAATCTGGGGATCGGGCAGGCCAAGGAAGGGTAGTAACAGTGCGGAGACAGTCTTGTGATACCCTTGCCGTGAGATGTCAAGCATTGTCTTGTTGAAAAATGGCTCCTGAGTGCCGTTGCATGAGTGGCAACGCATGTGGCAGCAGGATGTCATGGACATACCACTGGCCTGTCAAGGTGCCACGGATCAATACTAGGGGTGACCGTGTATTGTAAGCAATGGCATCCTATACCATCACACTAGCTGGGAGAACGGTATGTCGCTGAAAAGCAAAGGCAGGATTGAAGCGTTCACCACGGGGTCTCCACACACGAAAACGTTTGTCATCACTACTGAGATTGAATCTGGATTCGTCACTAAAGACTACCTGGTTCCATTCCGCTGTAGTCCAGTTTCCTCGTGCGTGGCACCACTCCAAACAGAGGCGCCGATGGGTGGACGTCAAGGGCAGCACACGTAATGGGCGCCGCGATCCCAAATGTCCTTCAGCCAGGTGCCTTCGTATGGTTCGAGAAGACTCAAGGGTCCCTAATGAAGGTGCTGCCTGTGCCTGGATGGCGGCTGATGAAGCAGTTGGCTGTACGCGCGCATTTCTTACCATGTGGTGGTCTTCTCGATGACTGGTCTGTGGACGGGCGTCCTGAGCCTGGTCTTCGTGTAAATGACATCTCTCAGATCCACTGGTCCCAACACCTCCTCTCAACATAATCAGAGTGGCCTAATTGACGAGCTACTCGCCCAGCAAACCACCCAGCATCCATCATGAGGATGAGATTCCTACGACAGCTTTTTCTTCCATCAAACTGCGACAGCTGCTCATAATGTCTTCGAAAACGGTGTAATGGCATGTCTACCTCAGCTCTTCCTTTGTAAACGATTTAGCACACTCAAGATGCTGGGCGTCACTGGGAAACGGAACGCGAAGCGTTCCTCCATCCCATATCTAGATAGTGTATGTGGCCTGATGTGGGTGGGCCTGCCTGGGAGTGAGTGTCCTGATTGGTTGGTCGAACGTGGCAAGGAGGCGTGGCTACAGAATCTGAGTTTTTCTTGCATACGGTTTCGGCGGTAAAGTCCTGAATAGTCTGAATGGCACTGTTGTGATTGGTCAGTGGCACTGTGAAAGTAGGCACTCTATTGGTTGCACTGATGCGTTGGTACAAATCAAAGGGGAGGTCTAGAAATCTGCCCTGTGTGGGGGTTGCAATTGAGTAAAAAAGTTAAGAAGTTAAAAGAAATTAAATTAAACAAAATGCATTTGGAAAATAAAATAAAGAGAAAATTTAGCAATGATAGTCGTCACTCTCCACTCGGTGAGTGACTAAATTAATTGTTAGGGGGATTATACGAATCTAGGAGTATTCTCCTAGGTCTTTTAAGATCAGGCATTGGGATGTAGTTATTAAGCATTTTAACATTTTCATTATTGGAATTAGGTAAACTGTTAAAAAGGAGATTGCCAGTTTTTGAATGTAGGCTTTGAAAGGAATTAATTTAATATCTTCGTAAATTTTACTATTTCTGGCATATCTATTAGCTTTGACTATATTTCTTATTAATGAGTTCTGAGCAACTTCGAGTATTTTAATATTAGAATTTGCGGCATAGCCCCACACAGGTGATCCATAAGTCAAAATTGGACGTAGAACGGCAGTGTAGAGAAGCAACTTATTGTATAGATTTAATTCAGAATTCCGGCCAATTAAGGGGAAGATAGCTCTTTGAGCTCTCCGGAATTTATCTCGCGTTTGTATTATGTGTTGTTTCCAAGTGAGTTTTTTATCTAGAGTCAATCCTAAGTATTTTGTGCACTCAAGCAAACTGGTTACCTGTTTTATACTCTACGGAGAACGACGTTAAACGCCCTCTATCGGCTATACGTAATTTGCAATCACGCTGTATTTCTAATCATTTGCATATCTCCCCGACATGTACCTTCTTGCGAAGTTTCGTTACGATCCCGCAATTATTTCTTGTTGCATTAATTTTTTTGTCCATGAGTGTATAATAATACCGTCGATATAAAAAAAGTAATAAGTAGATCAAAGTGGTACTTATTGCATATCCTTAATTTTTATAAACAATAAAATTGCTTAAACTCAATAGCATTAGCGTTTACTACATTTTTTCCTACCTGATTTCTTTTTTTACTTCTGCCATTAAAATACACTGCTGCCCATTAAAATTGCAGCAGGAGCAAAAATAAATAACAAAGCTGTATTCATTGTAAGTATAAAGCATAGAAAGAAAACTCATAATCAAATGTGTAGGTCATTTGGCGAGTGTACAAGATCTGAAATTAATACACACAGTTGTCCCCTTCGACAACTGAAACGGTTTTAACTCCGTTAGGCATCAAGTCTATTTGGGCTTGAATGACAGATACGGGTAAGTCATTCGATACTTCTTCAAATCTGTGCCACAATTCATGCTGTGAGCAATCCTTGCTGTGAGAAATGTGAAAACCATGCTGACCAGAGGAACGAACGAATAGCCTCTGTGTCGAGGTAAGTCAGAGCATGTCGCAAAACACGCAGTCTTGTTGAAAGACGACACCTCCTCGTAATCTCAAAGATAGGGTATAGCCTCTGTCCTTATTATGGAGATTTTCTCTTTCTTTCAGAATGATAATTCCAGTTACGCATTAAAAAGAGTGAAATGGTCTTTTTAAAAGATATAATCTTCTTTCTCTCAAAAATTCTAATTTAGTGTAAAAAAGAATAATACATGGAGGCTGGATGTTGTGCTTCCCCAAGCAAAAAATTTTGAATTTTTATTCATTTCGCACTTTAAAGCAATACGAAGGCTATTTTCTACAGATTAACTAAGATTAAATGGAAAAGACGACTCCTGAGTTGGTTCTTCAAACTTGTACACAACTCCAACGGGAGCATTTGGAGCTTTACTCATTTAATATAACATCAGCATCTCTTGACAGATCCCTGAGCCAAAAGAAAGGAAAAACGGCTACATTTTCCACTGATACATAGTGTCAATAGTTACAAGAAAAGGCGAATTTATAGCCACTTCTGGTGTCAAATAATATCGCCAAAAAGTTCACCAAAATAGGATCCAATCATGATTTATATATATGTATATATATATACACTCTGTCGCAAAAAAATATATGCACCCAGAAGAAATTGAGCTACATTCACGAAATTTGGTATGCATGTAGTGTATATGAAAATAAACAAATGATTAAAAATTCAGAACAAAATATCATTTTATTAAGCGGTTACAGCTTGCAAAAGGTTAAAAATCAGTAAGTAGTAAAGCCACCTCTGGCAGCTATACAAGCCGAAATTCGGCGTGGCATCGATTCAATTAGATCACTTATGACCCCCTGTGGAAGATCCTGCCATAGTCTTTGCATCTGCGCAGTTAATTCTCCTGTATCTCGGGACGGCTGCAGTTGCCTTCCCAGCGCGTCCAGACATGCTCTATTGGCGAAAGATCTGGTGACCTGGCAGGCCATGGTAGGACGTCATATCCTTGAAGACATTGTTGGGAGAGTCGCGCAGTATGTGGACGAGCATTATCCTGTTGATAAATGGCACCTGTGCGACTTGATAGCATGGGTAGCACAATCGGCGTTAAAATATCGTCCACGTATCTGCGAGCTGTCAAAGTGCCTTGAAGGACCACTAAAGATGATCGTGTGTCCCAAGAAATTGCTCCCCACACTGTCACACCTTGTGAAATTGCTGTATGCCGCTCGACAATAAATGCCGGATCGGACCGCTGGCCGGTGCGCCTCCAGACACGTGTGCGGTGGTCATCAGCACTGAGACTGAATCGGGATTCATCACTGAAGATGACACGTCTCCAGTCTGTCACACTCCAAGTTGCCCGAGGTCGGCAAAAATCCAGTCGACACTGCCTATGATGTGGGGTCAGTGGTAAGCGTCTTAGCGGACGTCGGCTCCTCAAGCCAACTTCGGTCAGTCGTCTCCTTATGGTTTCTCTTGATGGCACTGGATGTCTGGAAGGAGGTAAGTGGCGTTGAATCGATGCTAGCGACGTTGTTGGTGCCGAAGTGGCCACTCTTCTGATTGCTCGATCCTCGCGATCATTTGTGTTCCTGGGACGTCCTGACCCTCCGCGACGGTACACTCTACCTTCTGTGATCCACTGTTGCCAACACCGAGCAACTACCATATCGCTCCGACCGAGGTGGCGGCCGATACGTCTATTCGACCAACCTGCTTCTCTGAGGCCTATTATACGGCCCCTATCAAAGTCCGTCAGCTGCTCGTACTGCCGCTGGTTACGTCTTAGAGGCATCCTAAGTCTCAATATCGTCTATCAAAGTCATCAGATTCGTTTGGATAGCCGTACGGCGCTCGTACTCATGCTTTTAAACTCTCCCAGTTGCGCAACTAATATGCGCATAGCACACTTAGCCTTGTCTCATTGGCTTCGAAATTTTAATCATTTGCATATCTCTTACCAGACTACATTCTTGCCGAGTTTCGTGATTGTAGCTTGATTTCTGCTGGGTGCATATATTTTTTTGCGACAGAGTGTATATATACATATATATATATATATATATATATATATATATATATATATATATATATGTTTGTAACAAAATTTTATTGAATAAAATTTCTATGCTTCTTTGGTTATACAAAAGAACGTGTAGGAAAAGATTTAAAAGAATTATATAATTTTCTGCTTATTATAAATTAAATATATCAAATCTGCTTTAAATATATCAAAATTATAAAAGAAACTTACGATAGCTTAACTTTTTTTCATTTCAATTTCTACATAAAAACAAGTACTATAATTTTTTTTTTTTTTTATTTGAGTTACTTTTTATTAAATAATTACAATTAATATTTATATGTATATAAAAATCAATTAATACACAATATTATACAATTAATATTTATATGTATAATCACAATATTTTAAGTGGCAAAACACCTTTTAAATTATCATTAAAAACTTTTTAACCACATTAAATTTGTAATTAGGTTTTTTAATAAACATTGAATTTTATAGGTAAGAATTTATCTTGAAACCAGTGGAAAAGGAACGCTGACGTCTAACTAGCATATGATTTTCCAGGTTAAGTTAAATTTTCATCACAAATTTAACAAAAGCTGTTTTCATCCAATGATGTTGTCATCTAGAGGAATAATATCGACTGAGAGAGAGAGAAATATATCTCTTAAACTATAATTAATTAATTAAAATTTACTACAAGTTTAAAAAAATGTATTTGAACTTGAGTGGAGGAATAAAAAGTGTTTTATTAACGATTGAAAATTTGAACACAAGATATCTATATAAATATATATAAAGGGAGTGTGAACTATAATAGTAGGAAAACTGAATGAAAACATTTACCTTGCTCATATATCCAGAACTGAATGAATGATTGAACGTTGCACTTCGAAACTACCAAAGGGTTATATGCGACGATCCTCGTTATTTTGAACCGTGGTCAAATAAGGATAACAACTGAGCCCCATCTATTTAGGCCACCTGTATATTGTTCTCCATCTATTGAACGTTTTCCTACTGCCTATATTTACTCATTATTGATATAGATTTCTCTTACTACAGCTAATACGCCATTTCACCTGGAACCACGGTCATCGATTGATTGGGTAATATATGATAGAGAGCAACAAAGACTCTAAGCATTATACTTTTTAAAGCCTTTTTTTGGACTGAGGTCAAGTGATGAGGTCAGGAATCGGATGTTAACTGACCTATTTGTTTTAATAAGTACAGCATAGATGTATGTGACGCCAATCCCTGTTATTCTGAACCGTGGACAAATGACCTGAACCCTACCTAAACTTATTATCATAACTGTTACAAAATACAGCTTAAAAGTCACATGAAATTCAACGAGAGATTTTGCAATTAATATTGTACTACAGCAACAAGAAATCTATTAAAGGTGAACACTCTAATTTCCCAGTCAAATGATGAGATCGACACTTGAGCTGGTACATCTCCTCATAACCTTCAAGGGAGGGCTTTAAGACCCATTCAATTGAGCTATGTACTAACTCTCTTTATTCCACTTGAGGAACCTTTGAGGAAATCGGACAATCGCAAAATGTGATAACTCGGCAACCGCGACCTAAATTTTGACGAGTAATAACTCCCTTCTTCCTCATTGTAGTTTTCTCACGAGATATCTGTCCATTACCTTATCACGAGGGCAGAACCCACTCCTCAGCCAAACCCAAAGCACCTTTGGAATAAAAACAACTACGAATTCATTCACTATTTATTCATATCACTCTTCGATCAAGGGAACCAACTCATGGCTGGCGTGTCAGGAGGTCGAGCCTAGTATCGCTCAAGACCCGCCGTGCAGAGGAGCACGTCACAATATGTAGAGGCTCAAATGTCCTCCCGTTGGTGTGGAGTGGAAGTTAGGAGGGGTTGTTGACTCAGATGTCATCCTCGTCACTTGACCATGGTTCAAAATGACGAGGTCCGTCACCAAAAGCTGAATAGTACAACGTTAATATTCACTCACTCGAGAGCGACTTTACAGAATACTGGCGCGATGCTAGTTATAATTTTGAACCACATTCTGAAGACGGGTGATATCTGAGCTGATGCCACACTTCTATTTCTCGCCGAGTGATGACCTTTAGTTGAATTTAACTCCTCCGAAACTCCTCTAGATTCGAACCACCGACCTATCACCATAAAGATAGCAATTTTGCTTTTAGGCAAAGTTACCTGTTTAAAGTTTAGATTTTAACCCTCTAAGTGGATACCTTCCTCCTGAAAAGTTATTCCGAAAGCGTTTTACTCTTATTTTGCTATTCTTTTCAAAAATGCAACAGACTTCAATTCTTTCCCCCTTTTAAAACTTGGGAGGTCGAAAGGGGACAATTTTATGACTTGGTTCGGTGTCTTTGTTCAGTGAGAACCAGGATAGCAATCGTTTACAGCTAGCTGTTAAGTTGCCTTGGGCAATCTTGTATGAAAACCGTAGTTCTACTCTGTCGTTTTCCCCATAGATTCAGTCACAGTAAAATTAAAACAAAATGCAGGGTAAAAAAAACATGAAATAAATGGCGTGTTAAAAGTTGAAAAACAGTTATATTTTCTTCAAACAAAATTTTTCTGTCATTTTTTAAAAATTAAAAAAAAAATACTTTGGTATTGCGATTTGAACCAGAAAAAAGCATCCTGTATTCATTTTTTGAATATGAGAGTAAGAAAACGCGCTCACTTTCCTGTTTTTAAAAAAGTTATGAGGTAAAAGGAGTAAAGGCCCTATCTTTTTTTTAAAACAATAACACAATAAATGGTACATACGATGATTATATTTATGAAATAAAACCGATCTTTCTCTATTCAGTTATGTTTTTAATTTAAAATAGCATAAAAAAGAATTTCAATACTTTTAATTTATTTTAATTAAAATCATATAAAAGATATTTTTATGTTAACTGAATATTTTTCGGAAAAAATTTAATTTTCCTTCCTAGTGTTCTCCTTTTTGAACTCCTTGTATTAAATAAAAATATCTTTTCTACATCGGCATTTGTGATGGACATAACACACATTCAGTCAATAATTTTTAATTTTAATGGGGGATATACTTCTTCAAATGCGCATGACAGTACTTCTAACCATTTTCTACTCAAGTTTAATTTCTTATCTTTCTGTTTCTTTTATTACAAGGAAAAATGTCACACATCGATAACTACATTTTCACACAATTCAGTCATTACAAATTCTATTGTGAGAAAAGTTCTCCCTAATTATAATTTTGTCTTTCAAAACAGTACACTTAAAACAATTTTGTTCAGTGAAGTTAACCGACAGTTCCACGATGTATTCATACCAAATTTTAAAAACAAATTTAACACTTGGAAATGTATCCTGTATTAAATTTTTCAGTATACACAAATATTTCCTGCTGTAGGGAAGATATAGTATGAGAGAGAAATGTGGTGTGCGGTTGTGAAAGAATGTTTTCGTACGTGTAGACTATTTTTGAAAATTTAAATATCACTGAAGCTGATCATATAACTGCAAATGAGCCTTATTTTAATGTGTGCTGGTATCAAAGTAAAACACTTTACAAAATTAAACAGCCTATGGGTTTATACTCAATATCAAACTACTCGCAAAATGGCTTACAACTTCTATTCAAATTGTAAAGAAACTGAAATATAAATATATCTTACTGCAGTCAAAAATATTCATAATATGTAAGTATCCTATTTCTCCATTTATTTCTGTACATTTTAAAAACTGTAGCTGAATGCAATTTTTTATATTTATAAACGAGGCATAACAGCTCACACAGTTGTAAAAATGTCTTTATCATTTTTAAATATACTACTATAAAACGTATTTGGATTGTAAGATCAGTTGTAAAATCCTAAAAGCTTTTAGAGGAGCTAAAAACATGTAATTTTGGATTGATCAAATTTTTAATATAATACACAAATATACATGTTATTAAGCAAATACATTTGAAAAATCAAACTTCCTTCTGAAATAAACGTAATTGAAAGAAAAATGTTTAATTGCAAATGAGTGGAAATACATGTTTATCTAAGGGGTATCCCCAAAGTGAGGTAATCCTCAAACTTAAAACTCAAACGCAGTGGCACAACAATCCATGAGGGCCAGGAACTACTGTGCCCATCATAATACACGTGACCATTGGACGCTGAGGTGCATGAACAGATGTCCCGATTTGGTGGTCTGTCTGAAAAGAGACCTTCAGTGTTTAAGACCCGAAGCAAGCTTGGTACTCATTTATCGACCCAATGTAGCGGGGATGAAAGGCAGAGTCGACCTTGCGCAGCCCGTTAATAGAACCCCAGACCTGTGGTGTGGAAGGACTATACACTACCACTCGATCCTATTCGGTGAAAAATAAAATTTAATGTTAGAATCTTATATAAATCCCTAATGAATGAGGGAGTCCAAACTTTTTTTTTCATGTAAACTGTTTAAACGGAAATGGTTAATTATGAACATTTCACAAGTTGCATAAATTAAAATTAACCGTTATAGTTTACATAAATTTTTAAGAGTGCAAAAGGTGTATTTCGGCTGCACGAATTAATTTTAAAAGGAATACGGTTACGAAAAAGTAGTACAAATCTATCTAAAGTAGGGTTGGTTACCTTACATATTGTCAAGCACAACAATGTATTGGAAGCCAATTCCACAATTCGTTGTTATAAAAATGTATGGAAAATTACAAGATTTGTTTTTGCATTTGTAATTTATATATATATATAATTTTTCCTGGGAACTTTAAAAGCTAGAGCGGCATCCATCAAAACCGCGGTTCTCTCTCTGTTTTTCCAGATCGCCCCTGACTAAGCCGGCTCTGCCATAGTAAGTGAAAATGCCGGATTTTGTTTGTCAAGATCATTTTAAAGCAGACTGCATTTTTCATGTATTTTAGATGGTCGTTTTATATTTTCTACATCAATATCTTAATGTCTGAATTTAAAATTACATAAAATTCTTAACATTCGCATCAATGACCATTATAATTTTTATTAGTATATGAATGTGTCATCACACGATTACATGACTGTTATTAACATATTATTTTAACCATTTAATTAATATTATGTGTAACATAAAACGCACACAAATTTTCTGAACTTTAAAATAAATATTTCGAAAACTACTTCAGATATACTCAAAATGTTTCATGCCTACGCTTTAGCTTCTCAGTTTTGCTTCTATGCAAAACTTTATTGTATATTCGTCGGGTTTTTTAGTATATTTTTTGCTCTTAGCATGCATTTTTCAACTGAATTGTATGAAATCTTCGAAATATATTAAAAAATACCAAAGAAGCTATATAATAAAAAATTTGAAATTTATATTATACTCAAAGAGTTGCTAGAACTTATGGTAAATAATTTTTAACTTTGCGATACATTTTTTTTTTCGAAATTTCAAGTGGAATTTCTAACATAAAATTTCTAGCTTTATACGGTCAAGATTTCAAAAAATATCCAGATTTTAATTACTTATTCAGTTAGCCTTTAAAAAAAGATAAATGTTGAGGTATTTTGCATAAATAGATATTTTTGAAGAATAATTCGAATGTTTTTGAATAGCTCGAATTTAAAATTGATTTTTATGTTTATTTATATGCATAAATGTCTACTGTAAATGTTTCCGTATATTTTTGATTACCATTTATTCAAACATACAAGTTATAAAAAAAATGTGTGAAAATCTTCATTCATGTTGTCTTTGATGTAAACTGAAGTTCAAGCACTTAAAATTCAAATATAATTCGGTGTATTTTAACAATATATAACTAGGCACACTGTACGTAAACTTCCCTGAACACTTGGGCTTTGAAATCTAAAAAAAAATTAATAGATCTTAATTAGTTTTTTTTTTTTATTATTTTTATCAAAGTGTAAGAAAATGTTTCAAATTATTTGATGAAGTTTAAATTTATTCATTTTTAGTGGTTGGAAAGTTGAAAAGATTTCAAATTTTAAAGTGTTTGGTGTTTTATTATTTTTTTTTGGCATCTTATAATGAAATAATCATGTTTCAAAAACTGAAAGCATTGATTAAGATAAGAAAAATGAAGCGAAAGAATATACTTAAAAAAAGATAACTTGTCTAACTATATAAAATAGCAGATTGCCCTGACACGCCCCAACTTGTTACAGTTTGAAATTAATATGAAACCAAAAGGGAATTGTAACATATTTTACTTATGCGTTGGGACTTTTGAAAACTTTTAAAATACAAGCTAGCAAACAAACACTTCTTGGGTTCTAAAGAAATTTCCCCCGATTTTTTACGATTGCTCCAGGGTCAAAACACGGGGTTCCCTGCGAGCCATAAAACTTCCTATCAGTGTCCTGCTGTGTTGCTTCCTCCGTCCCTCATTACCTTTCAAGATGTTAAACCTTAAAAGGGGGGAAGGATTTCAGAAAAGTGCGGCTAATCCGCTTTTGAAAACGTTACTTGAAGGCAGAAAAACCCGTGCAGTTCATTTTCGAAGCATCTTTACACTGACGGAATTTTCCGTGCTATCCGGTTAGAGGGTTAAAGTAGGATCACACAAACACATAGAGTACAGAAATTTCTCGTGATGTGTCGTTTTGCCATCCAGTCACGAAAGAATATTTTACTATTTACCTTTATTTTAGTGGTTTCAAAAATGAATTTAGAGAATATTTACACAAAATAAAAAATACATTAATAAAACTGAACTCATATAATTGCTTAATTTAACCAAAATAATATGGACATTTCACTATTATAAGGGACAAAAAATTTATTTTGAAATATCTGAGAAAGTACAGCGCTTTTGTTACTCCGACTAAGGTTTGATTTTAAGCAATGGGACGGAAACAAATTAAAGACATGGGGTCTAAAATTTAAATATTAAAGTTTATTTTAAAGAAAAGCAATTTAACTAGCAACACTCAGGACATGACTTGATTCCTTCGTACCCAGACATAGAATAAATTCCTTTTTTTAAAACCCCAAGGGGGGGGGTAGGATTCTCTGGCGTCTTTCTGCCACACCATACAAATAGTTGAGAAATACAGTGCTAGAACTCCTAGCACTCCCTCGCTCACTCACTCACATCACACTTCATTGCAGCACAAGGGTCACTGGCAACGGGCCCCACAATTTTGAATCTTCGTCAAGTGACGAGGACGACACCCCCCCTCCAAACTTCCACATTGACATACTTAACATGCATCAACCCCTTTCCACGGATGGTCTTTAAAAGCACTAAGACCCGAACCCGTGACTCGACAAAGGCGTGTTTGTGACCATTATCACTCGTACAATAGCTATGGGAATTTCGCCATATTCCTCATAAGCCAATACTCAATCCACAAACACGTTTAGTCCATAGTTGTATTATTCTCCAACGACGAACCCTTTAATGGATAGAAGATAAAAATATATATAAATCTACATATATATAATTTTAGTTTTTCAAATCAATTTCCAAAGGAATTTTCAATTGCATCTGACTGAAGTGTGATTAGTTATTAAAGAGCAATGAAAATTCCTTTCATTCATTTGAATTGATTAATTTGTTCAGTTAGGATCCATCACGACTCCTAAATTGAAATTCCATTCTTTCGGGGGAGTTGTAATTTGTGTTCCTGAAGGATGATGATTGATAGTGGCCTTTGAACTCTTCCAAAGAACATTGACTACGGAACGAGGTTGGTCTTTTCAAGGGCAGATTTGGTTTAGTCCGAAGTTCAATGCCTTTCAAGATTAAAAATCACTTTGAATGAAGCCACGAAAGGTAAGAGTTCTGGATCCGCGAAATGTTTATTCTTCGCCCTCATTTGGGGGAGATTCTCAATAAAATCAACTCTAGGAAAGCAAAATTATTCATGAGTCCCTCAGAAATACGCATGATTAATATTTTATTCATTAAGTTATAAAAATTCCAATGTGTTTGGAATAATCCATTCAATTCGAATCAGTAATACGTCTTTTGTTACTGTTCCTAATGCAAAAGGCTGTGGTAGCGTAGTGGTCAAGGTAACGGACTCGTGGCTGACGTGTTATGAGTTCGAGCCCAGTACCACTAAAGACCCGTCATGTAGAGGGGGCCGTTCAATCTATTAAGGCTCAAAAATTCTTCCATATGGAAGTGAGGAGAGAGGGGTTCGAGTCTAGTACCACTCAAGCCCCCGTGAAGAGGGCACGCCAAATACGTCGGGGCTCAAATGACCTCCCATTGGTGTGGTGTGGAAGTTAGAAGGGAGGTGCTAGCTCAAGTGTCATCATCGTCACTTGACCATGGTTCAAAATAACGAGGTCCGTCACCAAAAGCCCTCATGTAGTTAATTAAACACTCACCTCGATGCAAATTATGAAATAAATTATTAGGATCTTGTGGGTTTTTTTCTGTTTCCATTAGGTTGCACAAGAACTACTTTACAGAATACTGGCACGATGCTAATTATAATTTTAAACGACTTTCTGAAGACGGGTGATATCTGAGCTGATGCCACACTTCTATTTCTCGCCAAGTGATGACCTTTAGTTGAATTTAACTCCTCCGAAACTCCTCTAGATTCGAACCACCCACCTACCACCATAAAGATAGCAATTTTGCTTTTAGGCTAAGTTACCTGCTTAAGGTTTAGATTTTAAAGTATGATCACGCACACATATAGAGAGTAGAGAAATTTCTCATGATGTGTCGTTTTGCCATCCAGACTCTAAAGAATACTTTATTATTTACTTTTATTTTAGTGCTTTCAAATATGAATTTAGAGAATATATACACAAAATAAAAAATACATTAATAAAACTGAACTCATATAACTGCTTAATTTAACCAAAGTAATATGGACATTTCAAAATTATAAGGGACAAAAAACTTATTTGGAATTATCTGAGAAAGTATAGTGCTTTTGTTACTCCGTAACCCGTGATTGCGGTAGCCGAGTGGCCAGCATTTTCGAGCAAAGCCGTAATAAGAGTTGATGTTTGTTAAATCAATGGAGGATCAGTGAGTGAATGAATGGATATTAACGTCACACTATTCAGCTACTCGAAGGGTTTTTGGCGACGAACCTCGTCTTTTGAAACCTTGGTTAAGTGACGAGGACGACACCAGAGCTGACACTCTTTCTCCTAACTTCCACACCACACCATGGGAGGATATTTGAGCCTCAACATATTTAACGTACATCGGCCCCATCTGTACGGAGAGAGTTACATAAGAAAGCGTAAAACGTTGATAAAGAAATACTTGAAATTCGACGCCGGAAACATGTGATATTGATTTTACTGGAGGGTCTATCTCTTTCTCCGATTTTTCTCCCCAAGTCATGGTAAGACTTCGAGATCAACTCAAATTTAGTGTGTGACCATGCCTTCCTATTACATTTTTCCATGCAATAATCTTAGGCAAAATCAAAACTTGAACTTATGACTCGACTTGAAAGTCGAGTCGAGAGTTGAATTTTTTGGGTCAGTGTAGAACAGGAATGGACATTAAGTCGATCGCGATCGACCAGTAGAATGCCAAGACACTTTGGGGTGACCGCGATTACTAAGACCTAAGACGCGCATCTTAAAAGAACATATTTATGGAACACCGACACCATCTAGACTGGGGAATCAGCTTTTTACCATAGATGCGACTGTATTTACTGAAACAAATGATTCGTTAAAGTGTAGATGACACACATGTATTTTCATTGGAAGTGCATGATGACATTTAACACGTTTACTGCCGCTGTAAGGAAAAAAAAGCGATCCCTACGATGCCAGTCGAAAAAGGATACTTTTTCCACAGGCTAACTGAAGGGTAGAATAAATGTTGATGATCAGCTCTCTCCGCGATTACAGGGTATTAGCTATTGAGACATCATTCCACACCCCACGCTTCTATGGGATTGAGTCCTCGTGTAAATTTCAATGTCTCGCGATGGCCCGGGACTCGAAAACAAGTGTTTAGAAAAGAATATATGCAGTTTTTTAATACATAGCCTGGAAAAGTCCGCCGTTGTAAAACAGTGATTCCCAAAGTGGTCTATGACGACCTGCAAGAGGTTCACACCAGTGACAAAATAATTTGCTGTCTATAGATAGTGGCTCTCATTAAAGCTTGAAAAAAGAAATTTATCTAGTAGAAACTAGATTTTTTACTAATTTAGCTGATTTATTTACTAAATTTAATTTGTGGTGACAGCATAAATTTTATTAAGACAAGGACCATTTCAGAATTGATTTCCAGAATTAAATTAAAGAAGTATAATATTGGACGTGTCGCGGATTTTCTCAACTTGTCACAGACAAGTTCTAATCTACGTTCAATATTTAAATGACCTTTACTCAGATTTAGGTTTGCTATTGCTTTTTTATAGTAATACCTCAGTAGACAATGAGAATTCATATTGCCGCACGCATAGTTTGCTACAAGTCCCGATAGCCGAGTTGGCAGAGCGTTGGACTGAACTTCCTCAGGTCTCGGGTTCGAATCCCGGCCCCGGCAGATTTATCCAAAGACTGGAATTTTGTTTCCGTTTTTAATGTATTATTTCTCTAGGTTCTAGATGAATCCAGATCATTCTTTAGAGTGCATACTGGGTATTTCTCGAATATTCCGAAGTGTATAAAAGCAGAGTTCATCGCCAGTTGGGCATGTTCTCAGTCCAGTGTTGTATCGAGCTCCCAGCGTTAGAATAAATCTAATTGTTTGTTTAATTGAACTGTGTACTTCTTTCGAACTCCGTGACAAGTTTGGTGGAGGCGCGGGGTACAATTACGTCAAACGTGGATAATAGCGACAACCTTCGCAGGAGCCTCCGGTTAAGAGGATTATCCCCCGAATTCGGACTGTTAAAAGAAAATAGTAGGAAGAGGACAAAAATGCCGACCGAGCAAGAAGCCAAGCCCGCTGTAGTAACACCTTCGTTACAGCAATGGAGGAGCCCATCGACCTTCCGAGGAGCGCCTGGGGAAGACCCTCTCAAATGGCTTAAAGAGTACGATCGAGTAGCCAACTTTAACAAGTGGGATGACATGATGTGCCTGGCTAACGTTTATTTCTTTCTTGACGGTACTGCGAGACAGTGGTATGTCAACAACGAAGACGCCTTAGATTCTTGGGAAGCATTTAAAAATGGACTAAGTGGAATTTTCGGTGACCGTCAAAAATATACCAGAAGGGCAGAAGAACAACTAAAATGCCGAGCCCACACACACACACACACACACACAGCGTTCAGGCGAGAGTACACAGTCCTACATACAAAGTGTATTAGGACTTTGCCAAGAGGTAAATCCTCTGATGAAAGAAGACGAAAAAGTGTCACACCTAATGAAAGGTGTTGCTGAGGATATTTATCAGGCCCTGTTGACGAGAGAAATCAACGACACAGCAAGTTTTATCAAATGGTGCAACTATATCGAAGATATGAAGCAGAATAGAGTTGGTCGATCGAGATTTGAAAGGCTTCCAAACGTCGTACCGGTTGCATCCCTGACGGATGAGACTGATTTGGTCTCTTTTATTCGCACAATCGTACGAGAAGAAGTCCATCGACTAGTTAACCAGACGCAAGAATCTTTGGACTCCGATCCCCAATCCTTAGAAGAGATAGTTCAAGACGAAGTTGAAAGGGTTTTGGCCCCAGTGTCAACAAAACCTACAGAAACTAGACCACGACCAACATACGCCGCTGTAACCAGGAAATACAGAGCTCCTGTTCAGAAATTCCCACCTGAACCAAGAAAAACAGATGTGTGGAGAACGGCTGACAACAGACCTGTTTGTTTCCACTGCGGACGTCCTGGACATGTAATGCGCTACTGCCGAGAGAAAGGCTGTCTTTGACAACTCTCGAAACCGCCGACGGAACTTCGACGACGTTGGCACTGAAGAAGAAATACGCCGACCAAACTCTTCTCGCCGTTTTACGCCAAGTCCCACGAGAGGCCGATCCCCAATACGTCGTTACAGATCCCCGTCGCCATATCGCCGATCCAGTCAGTCGCCAGGCCGTAGGAGCGAGGAAAACTAAAGAGAGCGACCTTCCAAGGAGGTGAGGCCGCGTGTACTAGAAATCCTCCGTCGACCGCCAAGATGACTGGTAACCAACTAGACGTAATAATAGATAAGAAGCCGATACGTGCTCTAGTAGATTCTGGGGCATCGTTTTCTGTCATATCCGATAAGTATCGCCGATTTTTAAAGAAAGTTCTGTTTGCTGATGCCAAGAGCGTTATGCTGAAAGTTGCGGATGGAAATTTTGTTCGGCCGATAGGGAAATGTGTTTTACGTGTCCGTATAAACAATCGAGAACTGCCTTTTGAATTTATTGTTTTATCACATTGTAGCCATGACGTCATCCTAGGATGGGACTTTTAGAGGCGTCTCAAGCCGTTATAGACTGTGGACAAAATGAACTTGTTCTAGAAGACATCTGTCGAAACTCCACAGCGCCTGACGCCTGGAATTTGTATGCCACCAGAGACTATACACTTAAGCCGCATTCTTTAACTAGAATAACAGTATCAGGATATCAAACCCGAGGAGACATAAATGTAGTTCTAGACGGCAGCAAACATTTGCTCTTCGAGAAAAATATTGCTACACCGTCCATGGTATCCACATATCGTAACGGAAAAAGTGATGTCTGGGTTACCAACCTGCAGTTCGAAACCAAATCATCCCTAGAGGAATGTGCATAGGCCAAGCTGAACCACTAAATGAAGGGCATCTATGTGTTATTTCCGACACATCGGGTTGCTTGGATGACCAGCAAGAAACTTCGGAGTCACAGATGAATTGTTCGTTAATGCTGTCATCCGAGTTAAGTGACGAACAGAGAAACAAGCTATCCGAACTACTCCGGAAATTTTCTGGGCTTTTCACGAAGACCGACAAGTCGACAGCCGCGAAGACGAATGTGAAACACAGGATTTTTACTGGTGATCATGCTCCAATCAACCAACGAGCCTACAGAGTCTCGCCGACTGAAAGACGCATCATTCATGAAGAGGTTCAGAAAATGCTTGATGAAGGTATCGTCCAACCCTCTGAAAGTCCTTGGTCATCACCCGTTGTGCTCGTAAGAAAAAAAGACGGTAGTTGTGGCGTTTTTGCGTCGATTATCGCAAGCTGAATAGCGTCACGAAAAAAGACGTTTATCCTCTGCCTCGTATTGACGATACGCTCGACTGTCTGAAAGGTGCCAAGTTCTTTTCTTCCATGGATCTCCGATCTGGTTATTGGCAAATAGAAATAGACGAAGCGGATCGTGAAAAGACGGCATTTATTACCCCCCGAAGGCGTATACGAGTTTAAAGTCATGCCGTTTGGTCTCTGTAATGCACCTGCGACCTTCGAGAGAATGATGGACAATTTGCTACGCCATTTTAAATGGACTATGTGTCTTTGTTACCTAGATGACATAATAGTGTTCTCAGAAACTTTTGAAGACCATCTTATACGATTAAGACTTGTTCTAAAATGTCTTCAGGAAGCTGGTCTTAAATTAAATTCAAAGAAGTGTCTTTTGCTGCCCAAGAAGTAAAGATTCTAGGCCATCTTGTATCTAGTAATGGCGTTCGTCCCGATCCCGACAAAATAAAAGCCGTAAGAAATTTTCCCACTCAAAGAATATACATGACATACGATGTTTTCTTGGCCTTTGTTCATACTTTAGAAGATTTATTAAAGGTTTCTGTTATCTCGCCGAACCTTTGCAGTCGTTGCTGAAAAGTGGCGTGGAGTTTCATTGGGGTCCTGAAGAGGTGGAAGCATTTAACAGTCTTAAGAAAGCACTTACTTCGGATCCAGTATTGGGGATGTACGACGAAAGAGCTTCTACAGAAATCCATACTGATGCAAGCGGGTACGGTATCGGAGCTGTCCTAGTACAAATTCAGAATAATGTCGAGAAAGTTATAGCATACGCTTCTAGAACTCTGACAAAAGCCGAAAAGAATTATTCCACCACAGAAAGGGAATGTCTTGCCATCGTATGGGCTACCAACAAATTTCGGCCGTACATATTCGGAAAACACTTTACTGTTGTAACTGACCATCATTCCTTGTGCTGGCTCATGAATTTAAAGGATCCTTTAGGAAGGCTTGCCAGATGGGCCCTCCGACTTCAAGAGCATGATTTTGACGTAAAATATAAAACCGGTAAGAAGCATAGTGACGCCGACGCTCTTTCGAGAAATCCAGTGGAAGAGGAAACGGAAACACCAGACAAATTTTTAGCAGTCACGACGAGTATGAACCTTGCGATGGAACAGAAAAAGGATCAAGACCTTGCGAAATTAAAACTTTTGAGCAACTCATCCAAAAACGAAGAATTCAGATTCATCGACGGTATCCTTTGCAGGAAGAATTTTGATCCAGATGGAAAGTTGTGGTTGCCAGTCATTCCTAAACATCTACGAGCAGACATACTAAGGCACTTTCATGACGCCCCCACCGCAGGACACCTTGGTTTCGCGAAAACTTATGACAGGATTCGCAAGAGATTTTACTGGCCGGGAATGTACCGAAATGTCGTTCGGTATGTCATGCATTGTCGGGAGTGCCAAAGGAGAAAATTCGTTCCTCAACGACCACCTGGACGTTTAGTTCCCATCCCTCCAGCTATAGCTCCTTTCCATCGCATTGGAATTGATCTCCTTGGGAGATTTCCAAAGTCTGCTCATGGAAACAAATGGATAATAGTCTGCACGGATTACTCAACACGATATGCAATAACAAAAGCCTTGCCGACAGCCGAAGTCGACGAAATAGCGAAGTTCTTACTTGAAGAAATTGTCCTCAGGCATGGAACTCCTCGAGTAATTATCACAGATCGTGGAGCCGTCTTTCGATCCAGACTTGTTTCCTCTCTCGTCGACTTGTGTAACATTGATCATCGTTTCACAACGGCGTATCATCCCCAAACAAATGGACTGACGGAGCGCTTCAATAAGACCTTGGCCGACATGTTGTCAATGTATGTGGATGTAGAGCAGAAAAATTGGGATGAAATTCTACCATTTGTAACCTTCGCTTATAATACCGCTAAACAAGAGACCACAGGTTTTACGTCGTTCTATTTACTTCATGGTCGTGAAGCGGAAACGACACTAGATACAATGCTACCATTCTGTCCTAACGATTTTGATGACAATAACATCACCAAGATAGCAGCCAGAGCCGAAGAATCACGACAGTTAGCCCGAGTGCACACTCTGAGAGCTCAAGACAAAGATCGTCGACGTTACGATTCCAAACACCAAATGGTATCTTACGCTCCCGGAGATCTCGTATGGGTTTATACTCCAGTGAGAAAAGTCGGTCTCTCCGAAAAACTCTTAAGAAGGTATTTCGGACCGTATCAGGTGCTACGCCGTTTATCAGCCGTGACTTACGAAGTACAAGATTTTGATCCTGCTTCACGAAAAAGAAAACTAAGAGAAGTTGTCCATGTACTGCGTATGAAACCGTACCATGATCCCGCCGAGCAAATCGAAACCGAGGATATTCCTCCCAAAGAATCATACAAAGGACCCATCACTCGTTCCAGAATAAAGACCCTTGAACAAAGTGACAGCGGGCGCTGTCTTCTTTTTCGAGGGGAGCAATGCCGCACGCATAATTTGCTACAGGTCCCGATAGCCGAGTTGGCAGAGCGTTGGACTGAACTTCCTCAGGTCTCGGGTTCGAATCCCGGCCCCGGCAGATTTATCCAAAGACTGGAAATTTGTTTCCGTTTTTAATGTATTGTTTCTCTAGGTTCTAGATGAATCCAGATCATTCTTTATAGTGCATACTGGGTATTTCTCGAATATTCCGAAGTGTATAAAAGCAGAGTTCATCGCCAGTTGGGGATGTTCTCAGTCCAGTGTTGTATCGAGCTCCCAGCGTTAGAATAAATCTAATTGTTTGTTTAATTGAACTGTGTACTTCTTTCGAACTCCGTGACAATATAGTCACCTTGAAAAAAAATGTCATCTTACTATGAGGAACTTACATCTTAGAATAGGCCCTAACGATCTTAAAATAAAGTGTAGAAATAGATGTCAGCAATTTCGGCTTAAAAAAAAGGCATTCCTGTTATTTGTTGCGATTTATGGAATATCGTGAGAAAGTTTTTAATTGATTTTCCTCGTGAGAGGGAGTTTCAGCGAGTTTGCCAATCTCAAAAACAAAAGAAGAGGGGGGGACTGGACACTTACTAACAAAGGAGGTTTAGGGTTAAACCTGACTAGATCGATATAAAATTTTGAAAATTTGTTATTGAATCACCACATTCATCCCTCTCATTAAATACATTTGCTTGTTGTTCAGTTATTTTATGTAACTGTTTTGTGTATTAAATTAATTTATTTTTAATTTAATTCATTAAGATGTGTTTCTTAAGTTTTAAACACTTTACTTCTTTACATTTAGAAGTTTAATTCTTTTAAAATAAGTTGTAGAACCAGCTGTCAAAAAGACATTTTAGTTGATAAATTTACAAAAACTCAATATTAGGTAAGCAGGGGTCTACCCGAAATCGAAAAATATGGCAAAGGGTCTATGAAACCAAAAACTTTGGGAACCTCTGTTGTAGAACATAAAGATTATTTTCCGAGAGTATAAAAAATTAGTCATTGAGTTTGCCTTTTATGTTTTTACCTTGTAAGTCGCAAGAATCCCCAGGAGTTGGTAAGAAGCACTTTGGGAACCTTTGATATAGATGATACACCCTCGTAGAACTTTCGGGAGAATCATCATAACTGGAATACAAAGACATGATTATATTTCAAGTATTTAGTTATCAACAGTCAAGGGTCAACATAATTTAGCTCAGAAGTGAACAACTAGTGGCGCGCATGCAGCCAGCAAAGAGTTTGTCCGCCAAAACAGTCAGATAATCCGCTTGGAATCAAGATTTCTTTCCCGTGTACTATCAAAGATTCGTCTTTTATTTTTGACTATTAGGAAAACAAAATACCTGAAAGTGTGTTTCTACTAAGGGATCATCTGCAGAGTTGGTAAGACGAGACCACAAGAAGATTGCAAGATTTTAAGAAAATTTAACCTAAATTCAGTTGGCTCTATTATCCCATTACTGCTGATATTGATACAGCACCTGAAGAGCTACAGCTGGAACTTATTCAATTGAAATCAGATCGCAGTGCGAAGAAAATGTTTTATGCTATGAAATTAACTTTTACAAATCTTTATCAGCTGAAAAATTGTGAAAAAAATTGCAGGGAAATTGTTCTTTTTGTATTTTAGTGGGCATATACTAGTGAGCAAAGTTTTTCTTTCATGAAGATGTAAATAAATATGCAAGTTGGCTGAAATAGCTTGCAGGCTGTGATGAGAATTTCAACAAGCAAAACAACAAAGCAAAATTGAAGTACATTTGTCTCAATAAATTAATGCCAAAATTCAATGGGTTTGTAGCTATAGACCAGGGATGACGAACCAGTGGCACGCGTGCCAAAGATGGCACGCGACAGAATATTTTGGGCACGCCATCGATCAAAAACGATTTGCATTATAGCTTAAAATAATTAAGTTTTCTATGAAGTATTATGAACAAACGCTAGTGATCCGTCGTGACGCCGACAAGTCGGGGAGCAGACTCGTTTGTTATGTCTTGAGTAAATACTTCGTATGTTATAAATTGCTAATGATGCGAAGTTTATCTACGCATAGTGTGTGTATGTAACTATTTCTAAATATATTCAAGTTGTTTAAAGAACATATTCTAACGTTTACATTAATAGTTCAGCTTGTATACATCTAATTTATTAATGTGATCTAATTCTTGTCTTGTAAGTCTAATTGGTAAAATAACTCTCACTGCTTTATTTTTAAAAATTTTAATGACCTGAGACAAAAGCGAAAGAGTAGACACTACAGAAATCTCGTACAAGCACTCAATTTCCTAAAAACAAATTAATCTGCCCATGAGCCCGCAGTCGTGCGCAGTCAATAAAAAGGTTTTTTTGGCTAGGGGGGGGGATCAAACGAGAGCACATAGAACAGCCAATTTCATCGACACAACTGTACATTTAAAGTTTTGTGTTAAATTTACGATTTTTAACTGCTATTTAACATGTCTAGTTCAACAAAAAAAACAAAAAGTGTAGGATAGTAAGTGTAGCAGAGAATTTCAAACTTGGTGGGCTGAGAAATATGGCATGATCAATAAAGGCGACAAAGCGATGTGTGTTTTATGTTCTGGAACAGTGGTATGCAGAACAAAAAAAACCGTCTGTAAAACGGCATTTTGAAACAAATCACAAATCCTTTTGTGAAAAAAGCGAACCAGAGCAAAATGAATTAATTGCAAGTGCAATAAAAGACAGAAATAAACAGTCGACGTCTATGTTTAAATATGTAAGCAAAAATTGTCACACAAGTGCGGCAAGTAACTCGGCTGCAAATGCCATTGCTCGGCATGGTAAACCTTTTCAAGAGGGAGAGTTTTTGAAGGAAGCTTGGTTGGCATGCGCGCCCTCACTTTTTGATGATTTTGATAATAAAGATATGATAATTCAGCGCATCAAAGATGTTCCTCTATCTAGAAACACAATGAAAGATAGAATCTTGAAATTGGCAGAAAATGTTACAGACCAACAAAAAAGTGACATTAACTCCGCTCCTTTTATATCGCTATGTCTTGACGAAAGTATTGACATTGCTAAATCGGCACGTTTAGCTGTCTTTGATCGATATTGTGTAGGAAACATCATTAAGGAAGAATTAATTGCGATAACATAGTTGTTAACAACTACAAAGTGCACAGATATTTATTTGTACGGTAGTAAGAAATTCGCTTGCTGAGAAAAAAATTTATTTGAAATAAATTGTTTCAGTAACCACTGATGGTGTTCCAAATATGGTAGGCAAAAAAAGTGGTTTCATTTCTTTATTTAAAACAGACGTAGGACATTCGATTCTTGAATGCCACTGCATTATTCACCAACAAGCCTTATGTGCAAAGAGTGGTTTAACATCTCTTGATAATGTAATAACTTTAGTCACAAAAATAGTCAACCTCATATCGTCGCAGGCTTTAAATAAACGAAAATTTGATGCTTTGTTCAATGAAGTCAATTCGGTGTATAATGGCTTAATAATGTATAACAATGTTCGCTGGTTGAGTCGCAGGAACGTACTTCAAAGATTTGTTGATTGCTTGGAAGAAATCAGACTGTTTCTACAAAATGAAAGCAAAATTGAACAATACCCACAGTTGATGGATATTATGTGGCTTTTAAAATTGATGTTTTTTACAGACATATGCCAACATTTCAATGAATTGGACATAAAGCTTCAAGGCCTGAATCGTCAGTTATCGTCATGATGGATCTCATTCGCGCTTTTGAAGCTAAACTATATGTTTTCAGAAACGATATTATTACAAAAAAACTACAAGTACTTCCCAAACTTGAAAAAAAATATCAAAGATTCAGCTGCCCAAGAGAAACGAAATGAAGAAAAAGTTATTGATGACTTTATTTCCATAATTGATTCTTTAATCAAAGAATTTTCAGCGCGATTTTCTCAGTTCAAGGAATTATCGGAAACGTTCAAATTTATTATGTACCCTGATGTGATTTCGTTTGATAAACTGAACTTGTCTCAATTCGATTGGTTGGAAATTGAAGAACTTGAAATACAACTGATTGGTTTCTAGTCTAGTTCAATATGGATTCAAAGGTTTATTGAAACAAGGAAAAAAGTTGGAATTGATTGAAGCAGAAAGATTGACAAGCAATATAAGTAAAAATACCAGTAACGAAATTTTGGGAACATGGAATTCGATTCCAAACACATTTAACTGTTTGAAGAAGTTGGCGTATGCTATTTTAACCATATTTTCCTCAACCTATGCCTGCGAGTCATTATTTTCAGAGATAAATAACATCAAAGACTCGCTTAGAAACAGTTTAACAGACGACTCTAATTTAGCATGCATTCTACTAAAAGTAACATCTTATAATCCTGATATAAGTTATTTATCATCTAATCTACAACAGCAGAAATCACACTAATGTTATTTAAATTTAAATTACAAGTATAACTAAAAATTTACTACTATACAGTGCAAAATGTATTTTTTTCGTATTAAATAAAGAAATTTTGATTTGTTCGTATTTAGTTTTATTAGTTCTTCAATAATCACAAGTCAAAATTATTTGATGGCACGCCTATAATTCATTAAACGTATTTTTAGAAAAAATGGCACGTTAACCCAAAAAGGTTCGCCACCCCTGCTATAGACAATAGGAAATTAACACAATAAATCAAATTGAATCCTACTGACTTAAATATTTATTATAATGAATGCAATCCTTTTAAAAAGGTATCCTACCCAATGTGCCCAAAACAAGACCTGATTTAGAGTCCCCTCTTTTTAACACTCTTTTATAAGTTTGACTTGTATGTAACGGAATCTTTCAACTCGCTTTAAAAGGTCAGATTCATTCGAAATTTTGCACACTTGTCAAGGACCGATGACAATACAATAACTTCATAATTTGGTTGGTCCTGATTAGGATCCTCAGGAATAACAATTTTCAGATTTGCTGACTAATTCATTGTACCGCTCCCAAATTTGGCGACTAATTCCATTTTCCATTTCAAGATTTGACAACAAAGCATTTAAAGATTTGGCGACTAGTTCCAGATCCCATTTCCAGATTTGGTGACTAAAAGATAAAGTTGCAACCTTATAAAAAAAAGCGAAAATGTTTGCATCAGCAATTTCTTACCATAATATAAACACTTTTCTGGTCTGGAAATAAAAAAAAGACTTTTGCATGTGAAAAAAAAATTATGTTCTAACCCAGTGTTTCTCAAACTATGGGGCACGCCCTCCTTAGGGGGAGGGGCATGATAACCCTACGTGGGGGGCGTGAGCATTCCAAATAAAAGATTCCAAGAAAGAGCAAGTCCAAAATAAAAGATTTAAAATATTATTAATTTACCGAAAGGAAGCAAAACAAAATACATTCTGACATGATAAAAATAAAATACATATTCACACTGATATATAAATGTATCAGTGCGGCTAAAAGTATTTAATAATTTATTTATCAATACTAAATTAAAAGCAAGTTTAGTAATTACTACTGACTTCCATGGGCTTGTCATATACAAAATATAATACATATATTGGTAATATGCTTATAATATTAAAGTCGCATCGTAGCTTATGCGTCGAAGTACATTATCAATACATTGTTGTTGTATGAAGGGGATCTCGATGAAAATTATGACTGAAAATTGGGTCGCAAATATGGAAAGTTTCAGAATCGCTTAACTCAGACATAAAGTCTATTTTTTCTCATTTTTCTTGTCGGATCTGTAGAACGAATCATCATTCATTGCTTTATTTTACCAAAACAGCTGAGAATTGATTCAGAGGTCACCGGATTAAATAATTTCTTACAAACTCTCCGATTAAAAAAATGTACTTTTGTGTCTAATACGGATGCAATTTTCAGAGAGAATGGTAAGCTCTTTTTCAATTCCTACTATTAGCTCTCACTCTCTATGTATTTATCTTGGTGGAATTTTCAGTCGTTAATAAAATACATTTTAAAGCGCTTCA
This sequence comes from Trichonephila clavipes, assembly GCA_019973935.1. Taxonomy (NCBI): domain Eukaryota; kingdom Metazoa; phylum Arthropoda; class Arachnida; order Araneae; family Nephilidae; genus Trichonephila; species Trichonephila clavipes. The sequence goes on along the minus strand of BMAU01020558.1, from coordinate 648,570 downwards.
TTGAGCTGAAATTTTATATACATGATAATTTTGGATGACAATACAGTGTTTTCATTATAATTAATAAAAATTAATTGATTAAAGCTAATTATTCAAAGAATTACAAATACAGCCACGTTGGCGTCATTTTGGCGACTTAGTGACCATTTTGGCGACTTAGTGACCATTTTGGTGACTTAGTGACCATTTTGGCGACTAGTGTCAAAACTTGAAAAAGTTTTTTTCACATTTTAAAGCACTCATTTGAGCTGAAATTTTCTCTACACTATTGTTTTGGGTAAAAATACGATAATTTAATTATAATTAATTTAAATTAAGTGAAGTAAACTAATTATTTAAGGAATTATAGATACAGCCACGTTGGTTTCATTTTTAGCAACTTGGGTCAAAACTTTTAAAGATTTTTTTTCTCACATTTTAAAGCATTCATTTGAACTGAAATTTTACAAACACGATTATTTTGGATGGCAATACTGTACTTTAATGATAATTAATAAAAATTAACTACTACATAATGTTGTGATTCTGTCATATACATAAACATATTTATATTAATTGTAACTATTTAATAAAAAGTAGCTAAATTAAAAATTTTCTTTGTTGATCTAAGTAGGAATTGACTTAATATTTTTTGTATTACTTGTTTTAGTGAAAAATAGCATTGACTTAGCACCTTCTTTCGCATGAAATATTTCAAACTTAGCTCTTCTAGATTTCCTTCAGTTGGCTGATCCTACAAACCAAGCCGTATCAATGCACTGATAGGATGCCAATGGGCATTCAAGATTCTAAAATATGACGCTTTTAAGATTAATTCATCAATGAATAAATGATATTTTAAGAAACTAAAAATGCATGCTTTTATTGTAGATCGAACTAAAAAATGAAAAATAAATTAGAGTTTAAAAAAACTAAAAAACACACTTTTTTGTTAAATAGAACTAAAAAGTAAAAAAATAATTCTTAATATATAAGAATAAAATGATTAACGATAAAATTAATGTCATTGTGGTAAAAGCGTGGGTGCTTTGAACTACATTTTTTCCCAAAACTCAGCATTTCGAAATAGAACTAGTAAGAAATTATAACAATTAATATAGAGCACTCCACGCTTTTACCCCAATGACATTAATTTTCTCGTTAATCATTTTATTCTTATTTTATGAATTATATTTTTTTACTTTTTAGTTCGATTTAACATAAAAGCGTGTTTTTTAGTTTTTTTAAACTGCAATTCATTTTAGTGATCTAAAAACATTATCGCAGTATGTAGCTGTATAGCTTCATGTGATTTAACTCTCAGGACAGAGTACGCTACAAAATAGCCCTGAAGATAGGTTATTGACCAAAAGACAACAGTTGTCCCTGTTTCGAAATCGATTACTCAGGGGTACAAAATTAAAGTTTTGAAAAAATACAAAAGATGTTTTCTGTGATTTTTGTATTATGTAGTATGCTGATTTCGAAAATGACTTCCATTTTTTTCCATCACGTCAGGATTTTTTGTAAAATCAATATCAATATTTTTGCTAAAATCCTTTTTGAAAAGGAATTCTCTCGAACAATTTAGCAAGGGAAATTTGGCACACACACACACACAATAGTGGTTTTTATTTAGTTAAGGGGTCACATACCTTTTAAAAAGTTGAAAATGGTTAAAAATAGTGAGCTCTTTAAAGCTCTATAATTTTTTTATTATTGTTTCCTGGAATGTAAATTTTGGAGGAATAAACAAATAGATATTACTTTACTTAAAACATAACCAACAAACACACTGCTAATTAGGATAAATTTTTAATTAGATAATTACAAAAAGAAATTTTTGTTTTTCTTTTCGCAAGTGATATGCATTACGCGCAGCTTTATAAAAAAAAGTTACCAATATTTTTGATGAAATTTTTGCTCAGTGTTGGAAATTGTGTTATCTTTAAAATGACGAAGCATGAAACACTGATTTAAAATTTTTAGTAAACTATAACAATTTAAAATTTAACTATAAAATTTTTAAAAAATGTTTGCTATTTTACATTTGTAATTTTAAATTTTTTCATTAAAAATTCAAACTGGTTCGTTATTTTAAGTACAGATATGATCAGAATCTACAGTAAAAATTTTATCATTTTCCATGGCACGGTTTTGAAAATATCATGCGCGTAATGAGTAAAAATGACGTTCTGAGAAAATTGACATCAAACGTAAAATTTACCACAGTTTTATATATATTATTCTGGTTACTCAAACAACAACTAAATTTAAATTAAAACTAATGTGAAGTTTTTTTAGTCAATAAACTTCAATTTATTAAAATTATTATAACTAAAAACATATATTATACCAATGCAGTACAAGCATCGAAACGATATCAAAAGCTACAAAATAATCACAATGCAACAAAGTGATTCATTTCTCCAAAATAAAGTTAAAAATTTATAAATATTACTTAAAAACAATCAATACCTTAATTAACAACTACTTATTATAAATATTAAACAATTTGTGATATGAATGCAGTGTATTACTATGATTCTAAAATGCTAAAATTCGCCACATGCATATGATGTTCCCTCTTTTTCAGTTAATTTCTTACAAGTAGTTTTAAATTGCATTCTTTTAGCCTGCCGTACTTCTTTTGTGCGGAGATTAAAATGTACTTCTGCAGTCTGAATTCTTTTATATCTACAAGTGTAACAAATTTATGTGCAAATTGACCAACAGTCAGACCAAGCGATTGCATAATTTTTAGTCTGCCTTGATTGCCATCATTAAAAATGACAATTGCCTCATTTGTAGATATATCAACAATCTTTCTACCACAACCTAAAGTTTTTGGGCATAATTTCCATATTAATGAGTTAATGGATTCATTATTATTTTGGGTTTTACCCCTAGACATTTTTGTAGAAGTTTAGGTTGTGATAGATCATTAAACACAGGTTTTATGGCATCCATTACTGCCACTGGCAATTTGTTACTGTGTCTAAAAGTTTCCACACTGCCCTCTACTACTTGATTTTGATATTTACACCAAGAATTAGGACCTACGGGACAAAAACTGTGCAATGGTTCTTCGTCGCTTGAACGTATATGGAAATATACAGCCCAAACAGCTTTTCGCATATCTGACAGGCATGTTTTATTTTGTCGGATTGCATTTCCATAGTACGTTGTAATTAAGTCGATCATTCTGTCGGTCAACCTTCCCTTTCCCCCAATCGACTTCCCATCACTGAGTTTGGAGCTCATTTGTTTTAATTTTCGTAAACGAGTTCCCATTCTTTTTTGAACATGTCCAACACATTCAATTTTTGAAACTATGATATCTTCTCCATACGGATTGGATGCAGTAATAGATGAGAATGTTTTGGAATCGCAATCCCCGATGTAAGATGTATATCTCACAGAACGATGACTTAATGAACGCTGAAATATACGAACCATTCCCACAGTCTCCATCATGCCAGCTGAACCATTGTGGTTCTTCAAACATTCTTTAACGTGAAGAATTTTCCACTTTTTGTAAGCAGGTGACCCCTTTCTTCGTTTCCAAGAATCACATCCTTTACAGAAAGAAGACATCACTTCCGCATCAATACACTTTCCTGTTTTGTCTCCTATAACAGCACACACACCAACACGAGAAGAATAGCCACGGGTTTTCCATGTTCCATTTCCACTAATTATTATATCGGAAGAATTTGTCAAAGTTACCTCTTCCAAAGCTGCACTTTGCATTGAAGCTTCTGCGACTTCTTTACTACACAATTGTAGTTTGTTTATAATGTTATTATAGGATTTTTCAGCAACTGGAGGAGGAAAGCCCATGACACCACAGAAAGTTGTCATTGCTGCATGACCCTGTCCAATTGTCCTCATTGCGTATACAAAACGTCTGTTTATTTCTGGAATATTTTTTTCTTTTACCCAGCATTTTTGAATTTCTAAACGAACACAAGTCTTTACAGTTCTTGCATTCAATCGAAAAAACACTAGACAAACCTCTAACACAATTTTCTGAAAGTTTAATATCACCACCACATTTTTTGCAAGAAGCAAAGTTTTGAATGTTTGTAAACATGATAGTTTTATCAAACACTCTATAGCCATCAAAACAGTCATCATGTTCAATAAAAGATGAATCACCATCTTGCAGCCGAATCTTTTTTCCAGATGCACTGTTGTTTAGTGATTCATCCACACTGTGTACAGCTTTGCATCTCGTATGCATATTACCAGTAAACTTCCTTTTCTTAGGACGTTTACCAGATGGTCTTTTAGCAGATTCAGTCGAATTCATCCTTCAAAAGTTTATAAAAAAATAATACTTTTCCTACAACTTTTCTTAGAATAAGATACGGTATGAAAATCAAAAACGAGCGAGTATAAATTCAAGATTCACTTTATCAAAGCAAAGTAGAAGTAGAAGTTTATAAAGTTAGTAGAAGTTGTAGTTAATATTCAGAACAACAATAATAATAATTGAGGCTTAGATTCAAGCATTTGATAATAATTAGAATGAAAATAATAGAAACAGAGAAACGCAGCTGTCACCAGCGACATGACAGCTGTCACCCTGGAGCCAAAATGTAAACAATATGTAAATCGCCTTTTCTACTCTTTTTATTTTCTTAATAACGTCCGTTCTATTGGGAATATCTGCATGCGGTTTCTTTTAGAACACTCAGAAAGGTTTACTCTATAAAATAAAATAATAATAAAAAAATCGATTTTCAGGAAATTTTAAAAGGTATATGACCCCTTAAATCTATTTAAATATTTAATCTTGATGAGGCAAATTATTTTCTCAGCAATTAGATGAAAACCATTGTTTCTAGAACTCACAAACTGTTTTTGATCGCGAGAAAAACCAGAAATTCCTTTAAGATTTATACATTTTACCACCAATTATGGTGTAATTTCTAAAAGAAAATCCTCGACAAACTAGTTTAATTTGCTTTTATTAAGATATTTACCAAGAGGAGCAAAAATTATGTTTGTGTACATGAAAGTTTGAAGCATATTTTAAAATGCGTTAAAAAGCATGACAAAGTTTCTCCCCTTGAGTACGTTCTTTTTCCCCTTGCAACTTCTTTTTTTAATGTTCTTTTATATTTAATTTCAGGCGTATCTAGTTTAACATCCACCAATAGTCGGTTAGCATGTTCTTGTCCATTCTTCTTGATATTTGCGCTCCGTATCTTTAATATCTTGATGGAACCTTTACCCCTGTTATTCACTAACTAATCCTAAATTTTCGGAGAAGTCCACATGTGAGTGAAGGAAATGTATTTCCACCCTCACGGACCTAACTCTTGAAATTCATTGTAATTATTTTACAGTCAGGATTCTTGCAATTGCCAAGAAACTTTATGACTACATCTTTGAAAATAACTCATGTTTCTTTCTCCTTTGTTGTCATACAAGTCTCAAATTAGTTATCCTTCATAAGCTTGCGAATATCTGGACCAACAAAGATTCCCTCTGTCAACTTGGCTTCGGATATACCTGGAAATTTTTTGCAACTCAGTTGGAGGCAAAGGCACTGAAATCTTAGGTCCATGAGGAACTAGGCATATGGCCGATAGAATATTATCAGGATAAGGTATCAGCTTTTAGTTTTTGTGATTATACCTATGGACAAGACAGGAACAAAAGTAACAATCATCAGAGTGGTTTTTTGACTCTATCTATGTCAAAGTAACTCTATAAATCGTACAGTAGTCTTCTTTCCTTTGAGCCAGAAGCAAAGATCATTGAGGCAATTTACACATATTTTATGATGAACCCATGACTTGTCTTGGTCTCCAAGTTTCATACCAAAATACGCAAGATAAAGCTGTTTTACATAGTCTCTGTAATACTTCTCATGCGATTTTTAAGTAAACTATATTCGCCGTATATGTAACAAAAGTCGTCTGGCAAATTTTTGCAACGTCTCGAACTCAAAGCCATGTTTCACGAAACGCAAAGAAAAAAACACAACTGTTAAAAGTGTTTCTGAAATGAAGCTACCACTTTGCAACACACGCACTACAATAAATTACACATGAAAGAAAACTTGAAACCAAGTTCAACATTTCAGCGTCTTACGTTCAGAATCATTCCAGATGAGTGACAGTTCCTGCGTCATTAAGCCAAGATAAGGATCTAAATTAATGATTCGCACGACGCTATATTGGTAGAAAAATATAGTGACAGGAGAGGAGAGAGAGAGAGAGGAAGACAATGTAAAGATGTCCCACAGAGTGTTATTATGTATGTTTCACCAAGGTTGAATGAAGGTCAGCCACGGAAGGAAGAAATTCAACACTGTAAATAAAATTTGATGAAAATGTGCATAAAAATGCAAGTAAAATTAATGTTTTCAAAAAAGCGTGACGTGATGGAAAACTTCCAATGTTATTTCTGAAATCAGCACCAAAAAATACATTAAATTCAGCTATCGCTACTCTTGTATTTTTATTTCATTGTAACCCTGTGTTATCGGTTAACCCTCATCGGCCTTGCACATTTCGGATATCTTTCTCGATTTTTTTTGCTTGAGTTGCATATTTAAGTAACGATTATTTGGTGCAAACATTATTTCTGCACACACACAATAGAGACAGTTACAACCTAAAAACATCACAATCTTTTCAACTTGTGACCATGTTCGCCGTTAAACACAATAATCTCTTTTTAGTAGTCGGTGTTTTCTAGTGTGTGACCCATTCAAAACATTAGAAACTAACAATGCCTATTGATACCAAGGAGCATTGTTCTCAACATGTTCGACATTTCACCAACTCTCTGTTTTCAATAGTTTGAGCTAATGGTAATCCCTGTTTCAGTAATATTTGATCCGAGGCTTTATATACACTTTTCAAATGCGAAATTGCAACATTAAGAAATAATGAACGTAGCATGAATAAAATTTCAGGAGTGATAGTGATGGTTAAATGGTTAAAATGCAGACAAATAAAATCGTTATAAACCAATTTATTCAGTATCTAATGTGACCGACCTACTTGGGCAGCTATACAGGCCTCAATCTGGCAAGGCATTTTATCAGTTAATCCATTAATGGTTGCCTGAAGTAATCGTTACCAAGCCACATCCACTGCTGTACGCAGATCATCCACGGTTTGCCCTAGTGGTCCTCAGTTCATGTCACATCAATAAGATTCCATAAGTGTTCTATGGGATTCAGATCTGAACAGTTTGCCGTCCAGAGAATCAAATTCCCAGGGTCCAAATTCAATCAGGCTCTTAAGAGTACGCCATGCGACATGCGCCCTGATATCCCTGCTGGAATACCGTCTTTAGAGACCCATGCAACAAGGGAAAAATAACAGGCTCCTCAACTGTGAGGTAGCGGTCCGCCATCAAACACTGGTACGCAGACCGCCGTCAATGTGTACCAGAGGCGTCCTGCGATCATACATTATGCCACCCAAAACCATGATGTCCACTGTAGGACTGGTTTGACGTTGGTTAGTTGGGAATGGTTGGTTCTTTGCATTGCCTGGGTAGCCCGTCGACGGCCGTCATTCCTCCACTGACAAAAACGAGATTCATCCGTGAACAATACCCACTGACATTCGATTGTTCAGATACGATGACACCACGTCAGACGTCTATCCTTGTATTGAGAGGTCACCGGTACTCCTGTTGCCGGTACCCGTGCACGTAACTGTACTTCATGCAATCTGTTGCCTACGGTTTGGGTGGAATCAGATTTACATGCTCCTGGACGCAGTCGGCTTCGGATGTCATGTGCAATAGAAAAAGTGTCTCGAATAGTCAACTGGTGTATACACCGGTCTGTGCGCTCTGACCTGCATCTATGCGCACCCCTTCCTCTTCGCCGTGAACGTAGACCTTGTGACACAACATTGGATGGAACTCACGTTGTGCCCAACACGAGTTGCTAGCGACAAAATCAGTTCATGGAGTTCAATAATATGGTCACGTTTCCCAGTCGTTAACTGATGATATTGATGTCTCACAGGCATTTACTACACTTCTTCGAAAGTCGCAAACACTACGCAAAAACTCAGACGCTATTTATGAGCTGGACTTCATAGCCTGAATATGAATACCATGTGTTTAGATGAGTGCGCAAGTTTAATCATTTGCATATCCATCTCGCCTTTATCACTCCTGAAATTTGCAGGGCGCTACTTGCATTTATTTCTTGGTGTTACAGTTTCCCTTTTGAGGAGTGTACAATCAATGAGCGTTGTCATTCATAAATGAAATCAGGACCAACTGTATCCCTAAAAAGTGAATAATAGGTTTCCAAGATTTCGTCTTTATACCTCACCGCACAGTCAAAAGGCCTCACTCAAAGATATCTCATCTGTCTCCAACATGATGCTTAATCACACCATCAAATATCCATTGCTACACTGGTCTCTTTCTCGGATGTTGAAGCATCTTTGAAGTATTAATTTTATCTTTTGATTGGTACTCTTCTAGAAATTCGATTAAACAAGCAAATCCCCTTAATTCTGAACATTGGTGCTTAATCTAGTGCTTATAAAGAGTGTTTTTTCCAGGTATAGAAGTTTAAGTTGGCATTACTTTCCAAGATGACGACTGATTTGACAGCTGTCAAGTGATTTATTCTCAGTTTGTGGTTTGGCAATTCATCAAAACGATCATCAAGCAAGGCGTAGATTCGTCGAATGGGCCCAAAACGAGATTGCCGTTGTTCCCGATTTTCATAAGCGAATTTTGTTTAGCGATGAAGCGCACTTCTGGTTGAATGGCTACGTCAACAAACAAAACTGCCGCATTTGGAGTGAAGCTAATCCACAAGTGTATGTCGAAACACCGTTATATCCAGAAAAACTGACTGTTTGGTGCGCTTTATGGGCTGGTGGAATCATTGGTCCGTACTTCTTCAAAAACGATGAAGGCCACAACGTTACAGTCAATGGTGATCCGTATAGAGCCATGATTACTAACTTTTTCATTCCTGAATTGAACAATCATGATGTCCAGGAGCTGTAGTTCCAACAAGACGGCGCAACATGTCACACAGCTCGCGCCACAATCGATTTATTGAAAGACACGTTTAGTGACCGCCTAAAATGTCATCGAAAATTGGACGTCCAGATTGGACTACATCCGAGCCAGCCATGGCAGTCATATGCCAGAAATCATATTTAAAATGTAATGCCACAAGATTATCTTTCGAATAAAAAAAATTCATGTCAATCGAATAATACATCGTTGTTTTATTGCAATTTAAAGTTATTTTCCTCTAAAAAAACACCCTTTATATGTATATAGCTTGCTTCATATTGTCTAAAAATATCAGATAGTGCAGTTCAAAAGGGGGAATTAGCAAAATTTAAAAGATATCTTTTGTTTAAAATGAAATTTAAAAACCTATTATCTAGTCTACGTAGATGATAGACACATGGATATATTGTTTTATATTAGGTTGGGGAAAAAGAAATCCATTATTTTTTCGGTAGATGATTATAGTGTCGATACCTCGTGAAGTATCGATCAAACAATTTCAAATTTATGCTCGTTGTCAAGGTGACATTTCACACTAAAAAAATTATTTTGCTGTTTTTTGTATAGTCCATTCAGTTGTGAGTTACAGGGTATTAAAAATGAAATGAACAAAGAGAAAATTCGGTACATTTTACAGTTTTTCTTTGATAAAACGAAAATGCAAGCCAGGTGGCTGAAACTGTGAATGGTGTTTATGGTGCCGATACTGTAACAACTAATTACGTTCAATTTTGGTTTCGTCGATCCCGTACAGGCATTTTTGATATTAAAGATGCACCTCACACAGGCAGGCCCGTCGTCAAAAATGTCGATAAAATCACAGAAATAATCGAAGTTGATCGGCATGTCAGTAGTCGTAGCATCGCCCAAGAGCTAAAGATATACCATCAAAAAGTTTTAAACCATTTGCGCAAAGTTGGATTCAAAAAGAGGCTTGATGCTTGGGTGCCACACCAATTAACACCAAAAAACATGACAGATAGAATTTCCATCTGTGAAGCCTTGGCCAAACGGAACGAAATCCACTCATTGAGGGGTGACTGGGAATGAGAAATGGGTCACATAAGACAATATTGTGCAAAAACGATCGTGGTAAAAGCGCTGTGAAGCAGCTCAAACGGTGACCAAACAAGTACAAAGATTTCTATGAGAGAGGCATTATGAAGCTACCTTTAAAATGGCAGCAAATTATACAACAAAAAGGTGCATATTTGACCCAAATCGGACAATCCAAAACATGATAAAAGCTTGAATTTCATGCAAAAATAATGGATTTCTTTTTCCCTGGCCTAATATATATATTATTAGAAGTGTATTTTTAATACTGAATCTTGGTATATTCGTACAAAAAGTTCAACTTTAATTTTAAACTTCAAGCAGTTTTTCAACTAATTTAAACAGAAACTTTTTTATTTAAGAACTAAAATGGCTTCAGTCTTAATATATGATATTTTACTAAACCTTTTATCGGACATTTTTCAAAAAACACTTAGCCAGACAAAGATTTAAAAAGAATCTTATACAAAAATAAATAATCATAAAAAAAACCCTATTTAGTGCGTAAACGAAAAAGTATGGAATGCGAAAGTGTGATGCTTATCTGGCAATGGACTCACCTTATACTTCAATTTGAGCTTTCATTTCTAATAACAAACGATTTTATAGTAAGACTTCATAAATCCCTAAAGTTTAGGCAACTGCAAAGGTGAATTTTCGGCTCAATATAGTAAACTTAAAAATTTTGTCCAAAAGCTCGGCAAAAAATAATCAACTCAAATATCATTTTCCTCGAATAAAAAGCGGCGCAAAACTTTATCTAAGATAAATGTTTATACTCCTCTCTAAAGCCATTTAAAGGTTAAATTCATATAATACGATGAAAAACAAGATTCAATGAAAAAACGACGAACAAAGGATTTTTTTTTTACTTGTTTTGAAAAGTGGTCTCATCTGTTTACTTTGGCGGTGGTAGAGTAAGGGGTTGGCCAAGCTCGTAAATAGCAAAGGCGTGAAGAGACTAAGAGAGAAACAAAACTGATTTGATTAATGATTTCGATCGTT
>BMAU01020558.1:630000-632500 GCA_019973935.1 Trichonephila clavipes | reverse complement strand
ACTAACGTAAACGAGCAGATCAGCGCCAACAAGGAAGAGTTGAAAAGTGATCTGAAGGGCATTGGCGACAAATTGACGACTATGGACAAGAAATTTGAAGAAATGGAAGGAAGAATCGAGTCGGTGGAATATAAATTCGAAAACAAATTTGTGGATATAGAGAACAAATTTGAAAATAAATTCGAAGATATGGAGAGCAAACTAGAGGCGAAAATTTTCGAAAAGGTAGAAGATGTTTCCATCTCGTTCAGGAGTGAACTAGAGAAATTGAAGCAGAAAGTCATGACTGGTCAAGGGGATGAATTTAAGTTTCAAGCTCCTTATTCCAAGCCTTCAAACAAGCTTTCTACTTATGACGGAAAGTCCTCTTGGCAGGTGTATAAGACCCAATTCTCCATAGTGGCGGATGCAAACCAGTGGGACTCCCAGACCAAGGCCTGCCAGTTAGCTGCTTCTCTTCGAGCCGACGCTGCTGACATTTTGCAAACTTTGCCGGAAACACAGCGGCTGGATTTCGACGCTCTCGTTAATGCTCTGGAGTTACGCTTCGGAGAGAAATGTGTGAAGGATTACAGCAGACTCCAGCTGAAGTCACGGCAGCAGAAAGTGTCCGAAACTCTCCAAGAACTGGCGACGGACGTCGAGAGGCTTTCTCACTTGGCGTTTTCTGACTGTGCGACTGAAGTAAGAGAAGTCCTGGCGCTGCAACACTTCATCGACGGGGTGCGTGATCCGGAAATCCAGAAAGCTCTCCGAATGGCGGATCTCAAGGACTTAAAGGGGGCCCTAGTGTTTGCTATGAAATTCGAGGCAGCCCAGCAAGCAACACGAAAGGACAGACACCCCATACGAGCCGTCAACGAATCGGACACGTCGAACTCAAGTGTGGAGCGGTTAGAGCGACAGATGAGAAGCTTCTTGAATAGAGTTGAGTCTTTGATGTCCCAGAAAGCAGACGGGAAGAAGACCCTTAAATGCTGGACCTGCGGTCGAGAAGGGCATCTGCAGAGAAGCTGCCGGGCACGCCAAGGCGCTGAAACTAATAAGCGCCTTCCAGAAGGAGGTGTCGGAAAACTAATTAATGACCATCTCGTGGGGCGGAGGTTGCCAGATTTTGGAAAGCCCCACATTCCAGTGTGTCAAATTTCGACAAAGAGTACCGGTGAGAATGGAATTTTTATAATGGGACATGTTAACGAGCTTCCTGCAACATGATCATCGATACAGGAGCCAATGTGTCTATCATTCGGAACGATCTGGCTCAAAAATTAAAAGAGAAACTTATCTGGACCCCGCCCCGCGTGGTGCTACAGACCGTGACGGGGAAAAGATTGATATTCACGGAAAATTAAAAGTCAAGATCCAGTTTGGAGACACTACCTACCAACATGCTGTGTATGTCGCAGATATTGCAGACCCTTTCATTCTTGGACTGGACTTTCTAAAGGAGCATGGTTTCACTCTAGACTTCAACAAGAACGAATTACGTTCCATACACGAAGAAGTCACTATATTCAAAATTGAACACAGGACAGAATCTATTCGACAGGTAACCGCTAACGAGAATATTACCATTCCCCCAAGGACTGAAATCATAGTACCTGGATACATCGGTAACGATGTGAGTTTCAACTCTGGACTAATTGGAACTGCGGAAAATAAAGCGAATGGATTGCTAATAGCTTCGACGCTAGTGGACCTTTCCAGAAAAACTATCCCGGTAAGAATTTGCAACGTAACTGAAAAACCTAGAGTGTTCCAGAAAGGTGAAGTGTTGGCAACCTGCAGTCCAGTAACGTGTGTCTGCAAAAGTTCGAGCTTGCTCCTATCCAACTCGCCTCAACAGTTGACTCCCGACCTTCTAGAAAATGCTGAATTGTCCCCGAACAGAAAAGCTCCGCAGAAAGACTGTTCCAAGAATTTGAAGACGTGTTTTCTAGAAACAGTAGCGATATTGGCCATACGACAGTGACACAAAAAACAGAATTGATACAGCAGACCATCCGCCGATTAAACAGCACCCAAGACGCTTGCCGTTTGCTAAACAGGAAGAGGTCGGAACACTACTACGAGAGATGCAGGAAAATGACATCATAGAACCGTCTTCGAGTCCGTGGGCATCTCCAATCGTCTTGGTTCGTAAGAAAGATGGCTCCACAAGATTTTGCGTGGACTATCGAAAACTTAACGACGTCACCAAGAAGGACAGCTACCCTCTTCCAAGGATAGATGACACCCTGGATACCCTTTCCGGTCATAAATGGTTCTCGACTTTAGATTTAAAGAGCGGATACTGGCAAGTGGAGATCCATCCCGAAGATAGAGAAAAACAGCATTCACTTCCGGCCAAGGACTATGGCAGTTCAAAGTCATGCCGTTCGGGCTCTGCAATGCGCCAGCTACTTTCGAGCGCCTGATGGAGACCGTGCTAAAGGGTCTGACTTTTGAAGCTTGCCTTATTTACCTGGATGACGTCGTAATAGGAGGGCGTACGTTTGAA